>WSYH01010747.1:0-22440 GCA_036426205.1 Ascaphus truei | reverse complement strand
CGCACTTAGTTTAACTTGACAAATTTCACCTACAAATGTAGCAAGACTTAGGCCGCGTTTATAGTGCGCGCGACGGATGACGTCACCCGTCGCTGTCGCCACCCACGAAAGTTGTATTTGCTTTGCAGCGACGTCGCAAGCGACCTGGCCATTGATTGGTTCAGAGGCTGTCACATGTGGCGATAGCCTCTGAAAAATCAAATTTTACCAGCTTCCAAATTTCGCGCCGCCACGTCGCTTCGCGCTTACTATAAGCGCACGCGACGGCGGTGATACATTTGTTTTGCCGCAACGTTGCGTCGCCGACACTATAAGCACGGCCTTACTGTCTGTGTTGTAGAGGCAGCTCGCGCACCTGCGATGATCGTGGCCCGGATGGATTAACGCTGCATAGCGTCGAATCCAGAAGCAAGGAACCCCCACAGCGTGATCACAGCAGGCACTGTCCCCAGCGCCGCGACCGTTTGCTTTTCCGACCGCGGCGCTGGGGACAGCAAGTCTTGCCACATCTGTATGTTGATTCAGCGAAGGAGCTCACTTTTATTCAAACGTTTGTAGGGAAAATTCGATTAACGCTGAGAAGTTCATGAGCATCGCACCCTCAATTACTTTGACTTCCGAAATTCGATCAAATGTGTAAAATACATTTCTTTATGTCTCCTGGGCAGCTATTTTGCTGTTTAAAAAGGCTAAATAGAAGAGGAAAAAATTACAACTTGGGTTATTTCGGTACAACATTTGGCGCCAAAAGTTCAATCTATTTTCCTAATTTTCCACTGATTTGCAGAACTTTTGAAAAGTCCGATTGAAACTGCAGCACGGTGAATCTCTGCCCCTCCCACATCTCTGCCCGCTCCCACATCTCTGCCCCTCCCACATCTCTGCCCGCTCCCACATCTCTGCTCGCTCCCACATCTCTGCCCGCTCCCACATCTCTGCCCCTCCCACATCTCTGCCCGCTCCCACATCTCTGCCCGCACCCACATCTCTGCCCGCTCCCAAATCTCTGCCCGCTCCCACATCTCTGCCCGCTCCCACATCTCTGCCCGCGGATTCTTTTAGACATTGAACAAAAAGTGTGATGTCGGGAGGATATCACGACCACTCATATTCATTTTTACTATCCCAGAGTACCGCCATTTTTTTATTCACACTTTTCATTCTTCAACTTTATTTAAGAAGACAAATTGCTTGTTACTGATGCAGCATCAATACCGTACTTAGCCTCTCTAAAATACAGGCCAGAATTTATTTTCCCCAGTGTTTAAGAAATGTAAACTTCTTTAAACCAAGCCCTGCTATACCACCAGTTGGATCACTGGTTTCAGATGATTTTTAACAACAACATAAAACGATAACTTTTTTTTAAATGTTTTTAAGAATTAACGGTTTTTCATTGGGTTTTTAAAAAAAACAAACATATTTTATAGTTTGAATGCTTATTTTAGGACACAGCATTTGCATTTAAACAAATCCTCTAATCCTTAAAACTGTTAAAAAAAAAAGTCAAAAGTACGGCAAAAGTGCATCTTTCTACTGGGCACCCTGCAAATGCATTTACTAAGCATGCTCCATTGTTCAATTAAATACCATTTCATAAAAACACAAGCTGACCTTCACAAATAAAGAACAAGTTATCCTTGAATGTGAGGAGAAATATGATAGTATTTTTTTTTTCTGTAAAGCAGACAAGTTATTTTAGTGGTTATGTTTTTCTGTTTAAAATGATCTGCTTCTCTCCCCTCCTTTACAGGTTTTGCTGCCAAGGGCATCTTATTTGCTGCAGACTTTCATGCAGTCCAGACTTGACTCCTTTAAACCCTGCAGCGATTCTGAGGGAGCCAAGACAGAATAGTGGGTTATGAAACAGTCAGTGGTTGTATGAGTTTTGAAGTTAACCAGAGACCTCAAGCACATCTTATGTGCACAAACAACACAACCGTAACTATTTCTGATCAAGTTTGATTTACCCTTTTTCTAGGGTACTTGCACAAGTCATGTTTCTTTTGCCCTCCTCCCACTAAGGGGTAATAGAAAAAAAGTACAGTATATAAATAAAATGGTATGATAAGCGGTGGTTTAAGCGCGTTCAAATACTCAATACAAATGTGTGTCATGACACTGACCACTGATTACTAGTGAAATTATTAAACACAAATTGCAGTTTTTCGTAACTAACATATACCTGCTTGTTATGTTTAGATTTCTGGAGACAAGCCAAATTAGATGCAATTACAACAATGGTTGTGGTTTAATGGGAATTATTTCTTTAAAACATTATTAAAGCTGACACAAAACATTGTCTACTTGAAAAAAACACCTTCATTAAGTCAGCACGTACTGTACAAATCTGAGTCTGACATGCTAACAATGACATGCTAACAAGTGTAAAGTTGTGTTCATTTTACTACAAATCAGAGAGACTTTGAAGTGTAAACTTTTGAAAGGCGTTATTTTTTTTATTACACAATAATAATTATGAAGTCTGTTTCATAATGCACCTCATCTATTTTACACAGCTGTTAAGTGAATTGTCATTTGCACTGACTGACAACACAGTCACTTTGGAATGAGACATTGGAGGCTTGAAGTGAAACACATTAGTAGAAGCAGACAGACTTTACACAAAAGGAAGGCAGCGGGGAGGTGAATGAGAAAGAGAAGTAGGATGTAGAAACAGCAAATAAGTCGATTCACAAAAAAATTATGGTTGACTGATTTATATGATAAATTTTACAGGACAGTACACTATGGAAATTGAGGATTTAGTGGGGTACACTAAATGATATCAGCCTTTATCTTTTAACCCATACATTGCTGTACAATTTTTTGCTTTTTTACCATTTGCATTGCAATATATTTGATATTCTATCTACAATTCCCTCTATTAACTGTTTGTTAACAAAATTCATGTACATACCCTACACAAAGCAATATTCATTTAAAGAATCAGAAGCATTCTGAATACTATATTGTTAAAAAAAAAAGTTGTTGTTTTTTTCCGCCTGCTTAAGGCATGTACTACTGTCATAAATTTCATATATTTCATAATTCACGTGTGCAAATTTAGTTGACAGCACAGAAGTTCAAACAAGCCCTACTTCTCTTATTCATGAGACAGCCCTTCAGGGATATCTCTAGTAACAGATACCAGAAAGATAACAGATTATTGAGCAGCCAAAAGAGTGTCCCAGTATCGTGTTTAATGAAAGCAACCAGATTGTAGCCTGTAATAGTGCCCTTTATCGTATGTAAGGAGAACAGTGCACACACAAGGGTTAATGACTGCTTTTTTATAAAAAGTCCCAAGTTGCAAAACAGCTAAAAACAGCACTATATAAACCTGTGTACAGGCATACCCCGCATTAACATACGCAATTGGACCGAAGCATGTACAGTATGTAAAGCAAAAATGTACTTAAAGTGAAGCACACCCTTTTACCCACTTATCGATGCATGTACTGTACTACAATCGTCATATACTTGCATAACTGATGTAAATAACGCATTTGTAGCAGGCTCAATAGTCTCCCCACTTGCGCACAGCTGCGGTACAGGTAGGGAGCCGGTATTGCTGTTCAGGACGTGCTGACAGGCGCATGCGTGATCTGCCGTTTGCCTATTGAGCGATATGTACTTACTCGCGAGTGTACTTAAAGTGAGTGTCCTTAAACCGGGGTATGCCTGTATGTGTTTTGCTTTGAGTGGGACTATTATATATTGTAGATATGGTAGGTATCAGTTTGTCCAATGCTTGGAGCTAGAAGACTTTGAAAAATATTCATTTCATTCTCTCTTCATCTTGATGTGTTAAGATATTTTGCTCCTAATTTGCACAGCTTGCAGCGTGTCAATGGGGAGAGACACGGTAAAGGGACGCTTAGAAAAGCAAGTACTGAAGGAGGCCCAAAACGGCATCCAGTAGAGATATTACACCAAAAGAGAATGATAAGATTTTTATTACTGTATGTTTATATCACAAGTTAGATAGTAATGTCTTGGGTCTTTATTCAATTACAAGTGTTCATATTTCTTCTTTCGTTTTATGGCTGAGATATGGAGATTCATTGTAGGATGTGACACCTTTTAGAAGACCAAAATGATGGTTCTTAAAATGATACAGTGAACAAAAAAAGAAGAAGAAAGCTATGAGTTATCAAGAGTTCTGTATACTCTATAATTTCATCAATAAAGAACCCTAATAGTTTGTCCCTTCAAAAGGTGTCACAACTTATGGCAAATTTATTGGGGTCTTTTATCAAACTCTCCTGGCTGCAAAACCAGGGCATTTACACTACACTGTTTTTATTAATCAAGAAAATACCATTCGTTTTAATAGGAATATTTTTTTGTTGCCCAAATTAATCCTGTGCAGTTATTTTGCTCCAGTTTTGCACCCAGAAGACTTTACTAAATAACCCCCTACATTTCCTCAGGACCAATATGGTCACTCGAACAGGGAGCTACATGCCTAAGATAGTGATTGGTTTGTGAGTGCAATCAAAGCAGAAGGACTATATCAAGACTAGTGCTGCTGAGTCTGGTGTACTAGCACCTGCAACCCCTGGTCAGTTTGAGAGCCACAGAAAAGTAAGCATATTAGGGGTTCATTCTCCCAGAGATGCCTTAGTCACCTTTTTTTCAGGCTCATTTAGTACTGATGACATTACTACAGTCTTACTTTTTGTTAACCTGGCTAATGTAAGACACAAACTGATAACCTCAGTCAGGTTTACTCAGCTGCACAAGTAGTTTTACTCACGCTGCTGCCATCTAAGGGCCTCATGCAGAGAGCAGCGCTATTTAAAATTGGAGAGGGGAATAAAAAGTAGGTTTAATGGAGAGTTTTATTCTCCATATGCAGGAATGGGCGAAATCCGCTATATGTGGAGAATTGTAAATGACGAGATGCGCGCAGCTGAAAGGGGAAAAAAAAAATCGCGCATTTTTTTTTTCCCTATAGCCGGCGAGCTCCTGCTTCTTGCCAACTTTTGTTGGTGGAGAAAATTGAAGAAAATCGCGCCAAAAACAGCCGCTAGATGGCGAGCGCGCCTTTCTGAATTCGGATATTTTTCAGACTGGCGAGATGTAGTTTCTCGCCAGCCGCGCGGCGAGATTTTCAAATAGAAAAAAAAAATGGCGCGTTTTTCCTACCTCTCCATTTTCAGCTGTTTTTTGCGCGATTTTCTCCGGAAAATGGCGAGATTTTAAATAGCGCTGCTCTCTGCATGAGGCCCAAAGTGAGAAAACTATAGCTTATACAAGGCAGAATGCATCGTCACAATTTCACATGAATCCAAATAAATAGCAGAATTGATTTATTTGTAAAAATGATTAGTCATTGAAGTGGAAAAAAACAGATTCAAGAATTGGTGTCATTCATTCACTCATAAATACATTTGCAAGATGTTCAGGACAGTGATTCATTGTGGATATAAATTCTGTGCACGGCTCTGCATCCAATTGTAGAGAATCAATTATACTTAATAATGATTAATGTAGGCCCCTCTCCCTTATGATGCCCTTAAAAATAACCAAAAAAATGAGATAACCTGAAACAATCATGACAAAGGCTTCACTTCTCATTAACTGCCAAAACAATTAAAGATACTAACATTATGACAAACCGCATTTCAGCTCTAAATTATAGAGGACCATGTTAAAATGGATTTGAAGCAAAAGGTGACACTGTGTGCCCATTTGTGTAATTTCCCAGAATCCCTAGCAGCAGTGGAAGCACTGTATGCTAAGAGATATTGGTGAAAAAGCAGGGTTGCAGACCTGCCTGAGACGTGAATGTGCTCACAGGCGGTATTTTTATTTGTTGGAAGTTCTAAAGTCAAAACAAGTATTTTCACTAACACTATTAAGTCCGGGCGCCACGTGGAATCT
The DNA here is from genome assembly GCA_036426205.1 of Ascaphus truei. Lineage (NCBI taxonomy): Eukaryota > Metazoa > Chordata > Amphibia > Anura > Ascaphidae > Ascaphus > Ascaphus truei. Next base: position 16,548 of record WSYH01010747.1, on the reverse strand, counting down.
GAGATACTATATTGGACTGTTTTTTTTTTTTTTTTTTTAAATATATGCTTTGCATAATTAGTTTTATACCTGATGCAAAATAACAGTGTGCTGACATAGATGAAAATAACAAACATTGTACCCATGGATGCATTCAATGAATATACAAAGAAAATAATAGTTCCCACATTTCAGCTGGCACGCCTGTTGAAAAGGTTAAACTGAGTTCATTGTCAAAAGAGAAATAAATTATCAGTTAATAAATCCTCGTGGCTCCGATAGCTGCGTCAAAAGTGGGAAGACTGATGCTGTCCTAGGCGTAAACCACCTGGTGGGAGCATACACAAGCATACACAAGTGTACAAGTGAGGGGCAGAAAGAAATATTTACTACAACTGCAACCTACTCTACAGATCACTTGTATCGCCAGAGTGCACGGTACCCCAGGGCTGCCCAACTCCAGTCCTCAAGCCCCCCAGCAGGTCAGGATTTCAGGATATTCCTGATTCAGCACAGGTGGATGCAATTAGTGCAATCAGTCCCTGCTTCAGCACAGGTGGTGCAGTCTTTGATTAAGCCACCTGTGCTGAAGCTAGGATATACTGAAAAACTAACCTGTTGGGGGAGGGTGCTTTAGGACTGGAGTTGAGCACCCCTGCTGTAGAGGTTGGGCTCTGAGAAACGGAATAGATTTCTTACCAACACAATATGCATTCTGGGGCAGTGTTGGGAAGTATTGTCCTCAGGCGACTTATAGACATGACTCTTTTCTGCGCCAGAGAAGACAGCGATCTGTTTCTAAGCAATGCCTTCTTGGCCCGTCTGGCAGGGACGGGGTTAAAGGACTTTACGGACACTCAGGTCAATGTAACCTGGGATGATAATCCAATACTGAAGTGCTATACAAAACCCATTCAAATAAAAAAAAGCATGCATGGTTTGGTAGAAACGATGTCATCCTTTGCTAACTTGTGTTCAATCAATCATTCAGGTATCCTCTACAGGGTTTTTTTCAACGGGTTCCCTGTGCATCCCTAAAAGGTTCCCTGCAATTCTCAGGTCATTTGAAAATTGTACCAAATACAGAAGAATTTACATGATATCAGAGGCACTATTAGAGATGGTTCGGATTCCTTACAATGCATCTGATCTCAGACGCGCTATTAGAGAGGGTTGGGGTTCTGCAGAATTTCACAATGTAATTATATGGTTCCTTAACCCCAAAAAGGTTTAAAAAAAAAAAAAAAAAACACTGATCTACAGGCATGGATTTATTTCAACAACTTTTTTCCCACTGGTCAAATAAAAAGCTCTTCTTGATATAAAAATATGTAATCACACACTGCTTTAGTGTTTAGCCATAAAACAAATCTTCTATTCTGAAGTTTACTATCAATTTTCAGGGAGACTACAAATCCCCATTGTGGTTAATCCACTAGCAGTTTTAGACCCTCCTGGACTGAGTACCATACTGCTCCATTACTCACCTTGTTTACAGTCACAGTAGCCCCAGTCCACCCTTCCTCGGTTGTTCCTGAAGAAGCACCAGGGCTTACTCCTTCCATCTGGGTTCCTGCAGAAGTTGTGGTCTCCCAACCCTTTGCCTGGTGTTCTCTCTAGAAAAGTGGGCACTGCGACCCAGTTTAAACACTCTGCACCAAACTCTGTTACATTGACAAAGTCACCTATAGACCTCCCTTTGCCTCTGTATTTTGGACAACCTGTGTAATGCTGGTGAGCAGGTAGTAGATGATGAGGCTGAGGATGTGGGGGGTGAGGTAGAGGCAGACGGAGAGACTGATGGTGTTGAAGATGATGATGAATGGAAGTACCAGAGGACTTTTCAATGCATCCCACTATAGGAATGCTCCCTAAAATTAGAGCCACAGCAAAGCTGGTTATTGTCATGCTGCCAGTACTGTGTGTTTTGTTCCATCTCCACCACTATTCTAGTCCTGAATCTGATGGGGGAGGCGGAGCTGCCACTTCCCCCTAATCCCATCCAGCCCATTTCATATTCATGCAGGAAGAAATGTAGCTCTTCAATGCAGAAATCTACTGTGTAAAAAGCAAGGCTGACAAAAAGACCAATCCACAGTTGAGGAAAAGGAGAAGGGGAGGAAGGAGGAGTAGAAGCAGGAGGAGGGGAAGAGAATACGTAAACTAGGTTACTTATGAAGTGCAAAACATATTGTATGAGATGGTCAAGGAAACGATATCTTGCAAAACAAGATACACTTTGTCTTCAGTGCTCTACTAATACTTTTTTTTTTTAACACAAAAAATTATGCCTGTCTCTAAATTCCTAAAGAACCTTTCTTGATCCAAGTTTTATTTGGGGGATTTTGCTTAAAAACTAAGCTTGAAGGTATTCCAACGAGAGAGGCTGCCAGATCCCAGCTTCTGAAGGTTACAGTGCTAAAAGTATGCAGTTTAATCCTTGTGTTTTTTTAGATGCACTTCACAATGTCAATTTTTCAGGAAGACAATTAGAGACAGATGGTGCAAACGTGTTGTTTCTGAAACCATTGATAGCACTGTACAACCGCTTACACTTTTAAAGGACCTCTAGAAAAATGATTATTGCATCCATGAACGGAAGCACATTCTTCTTACTTTATTTAGTTAACACTGGATATGATCAAACAGGAAAAATCATGAAAGTAAAATTGTATCTGTGACAGGGGAAGCTAATCTAAAATAAAACTAATACACCAACATATAAGCTTCCAGGACAAAACTGCAATAAATTTCTTTCCGTGAAGAAAAACGTTGATAAATCTGTTCATTCCCAAACGTGACAAATAGATCGCCAACACAAGCAGCAACGCAAGAAGAAAACTGCTGTCAGCTTTTTCTGAGCAACGCGAAAAACAGCAATATCTTTCTGTGTGACATTTCTTCACTTAAATGTGCCAAGGAATTTTTGTGTTTTATCCTATTTTTCTCCTCCCAAGTATTTTTTTCTTCTTCTCCTTGCCAGGACTTTTCTCAGCAATGTGGAAGATATGCACAATACCTATTCATGTCTCTGCATTTTCCTGGTTCCCAGCAGACCGTGAGCTGTAGAGAGCAATAGCTGCAGGTGAGGAGAACTGTCAAAATGTCTCAGACATCCCAGCAGGCTGGAGATGCAAGTCTGCGCTCCGGGGGAATCTCCTTCTTTTCTCGCCTGTTCTTCCGTCTCCTGCCTCCTAACGTAGCAATTTTCCAAGAACTTTCTTTGGCCAGTTTTATTGATTGAAAGGCTCTTACATCACTTACTGGACTAAAAGCAGAGGGCTGTGTCTCTTCTCGGAGTTTGCTCTCACCAGCTGTTTTAAAGCACATGCAGCCAGGCAAAGCACTGCTAGTCTTGTCAGTCAGATGATACAGTACTGCTGCTGGCAATGTAGATAGCATTTCAGTCATCTCATAGTGCAAGCGACAAAAATAACGATGCACCCAAACATGGCTACGGCATCTTACTTAACAGGTTTACTCATGCAAAACAAGTAAGAACTAAGGGTCCACCTCTTTAACCCCAGAAATTAAATGCAGACACTCACAGTTTTAAAGAGGGAATATTTTTGTGATTTTTTTTAAATGAGGTAGCATTGAAGTATGGGGTCTCTTGGGCTGAACCCCATTCATTTCACCTCTGGAGAACCCATGCTTCCGGAGATACAAACCTCTGTAGAGGGTGCCAGTAGCCGCTCTGATCGGCTTACAGGTTTCACTTAATGGCGGAGTTTCAAAGCTCCCACGTCCTGTGGGCCAATTGGAAACCGTAACGCCATCATGTTCGGCTTCCTATTGGCTCGTGTGACGCGGAAGCTTTAAACTTTGCTGAGGTACCGGCACCCCTTTCGGAGGTCTGTATCACGGGGAGCAGGGGGTCCCAGAGCTGAGATTAATGGGGTTATGCTCTGGAAATTGCCTGCTTCAAATCTATAATAAAAAAATAATAAGTAAATGTAGCACATGTCGTCGTCCCCCCTGTCCCCCCCCGGTAGAACTCGGGTAGGCTACTGCTGATGTAGTGCTGGTTACCTGCGAGGGAACAGGAGAGATGCGCTGCCCGCGATGGTGTTGGGGATCAGGACAGTCTTTATGGGGATCCACTGGTTCTTCTCCTCTTGGTGTCAGCGCCTCCAGACATAGGTGGTTCAGCAGAGCTGAAGGCAATCCCACCATGACAACCTTTATCCCCAATACCTCTGTGCAACAGACTGCCGCCGAGCCAGAAGTATAAATGAGGATGATCTTTAATGTAGCAGCCACTGCCGGTGTCATTACAGCGTATGCTTCAGTTGATAGAATAGATCCCTGGATTCTGGATGGTTCTGGCCTGTGGGTAATATTGAGTCCTGGCTAGCGTAGCAAGTTGCCCTCAGCTCATGAGGCTGAGCACAGGTTTCACTCCTAACCGGGAGGAGATGTCTCCAACACTCTCCTACCCCATGCAGGGGCAGGCTGGAAACCAACTGAATGTCTCACCCCTAAGGAGGTGAACTTCAATCTATAATTTAGGCCCTTCCTTCACGAAGCTCAAAGAGGGAGGGCCCAGTATCTGTACCACCATTGGTTATCATACATCCTTGTGTCATCTTCACTCCTGTCACTCCGGTCACTCAGGAAGTCAGCATGAGGAAGGGGAAACCCCCATAGGATAGCCTGTCACTGTCTACATCTTATTAGAACTTATGTGGCAGGGAAGGTAGAGAGATAGCTGGACCAGCCATGGCTATATAAAAAAAAGGCATGAATTGCTCCTTTAAAGTACATTTTTGTTGCTATTTAAGTCTGGCAATGTACATTTCTGCCACACTGCGCCTGAAATGTTCATGTTGCTTGCTGTCAGCACCCACCACCTCCTAGTCCAAATAATAACTATGAACACTATATTAGTAAGGGGTTCTCTGCCAGGGGAAGCTGTGACCTTTGGTAATGCTTTGCAATGCTCAGCAGGCTCACCTTGCAGTGACAAGGTTAAATGTGCCCTGCCACCCAGCATGAATATGAAGTACTTTGGGCAGATTATGTGAAAGAGAAGAAAAAGAAAACACAGAAATTCGACACCGGCAAAAGTATTTCATTCAGTAGCTTGTAATAATAATGCTATTGTTAAATAGGCTGCAGTTACAGTTCATTTACACACCCCTGATAATTATCTAGGAGCTGTAAAACAGAAAAGTAGGGGCCTATGTATTGTGGTTAGATTTACATTTTTTTTTTGTGCAAAAACATTTCAGTGTTGAAAAGTACAATTTAGATCAGACCAACCCAGAGATACAAATCAAAACTTGCTAGCTCAGTTCATTCCGAAATAATTATTTATTACAAAAAAGTACATTTCCAAAAATCAAGATAATAAAAGCAAATAACGTCACAAAATGTCTAATAGCAAGTTTGAAAATAAGAGGTCACTACATGGATCTCAAAGCATTTTTGTATTTGACGTGCTAAAAAGTAATAAAAACCTTTACAAAATGTGTGGTGTACAGTAGGTATGAAGACCATACAGGATGCATAATATGTGGTTTTAAATTATTTTGTATGTGTTGAATATCTGATTTGAAACAATTTAAACTAAAAACAAAATGATGTGTTTTTTATTATTAATACCTAGTGTTAGTAAATATAAATAATTAGCGTAATATCATTAATAATAGTAACCTATATTACGAAACATCCCTCCTCAAATAAATATTTGGGTTGATACAAAGCAACTTCATTCTGCACTAACTATTACGCCATGTTGATCTTGGGGGTCGATTTGATGCATTTTCTCCTTTTATTTTTGGTGCACAGAAACATTATTTTAAGTACATACCATTTATATCTGTACACCTAGTGCATTCCATTACTGCAGCGGTGCGAAAAGTGGGGGCGGGAGATTTTTCGGGGGGCGCAGCGTTGCAGAGGCCCCGCGCTCTTACCCAAGGCATTTAAATTAAATGTCGGGGGATCGCGGGAGGCCACAGCCACTCTAAACACCTTCAGGATTCGTGTCCATGGCAACGCGGCGTCAAATGACACCACAGGGTCATGCGACGTGACGTCATACGCGTCAAATGACGCTGTGGGTCACGTGACCCAGCTGCGTCGTTTGACGCCGTGCGAGGTAAGGAGGGAAGGTGCATAGCAGGGGGGGGGGGGGCGCAGCAAAAAAAGTTTGCGCGCCACTGCATTACTGTATGCCAAAAAAAGCAAAGTACATTTGTGATACTGGTGAAGCAGATGGAGACATTTCAGATTAGTACATAGACTCACACAAGCCTCTTTTGTGCCCATAAAGACATTTGTGACGCATAGTACATAGTCTCCATAGTATTTTCTACAGTACATTAGTAACGTGGTAATAGTGATTAAAAAAAAAACTACAAAAAATAGGGCACCCAATGAAAGAAAATGCAGAAGAAACTGGTGAAAATGACCTAGGAGACATTGGAGTTAGTGTAAATATAAATGATTAACTTATAACACGGTAATTGTTCTTTTTTTGTTCAGATCCTTCCTTTGGAATGTACATTAGCATATAAATTGCTGCCTCTACTTGAAGTTGTGTCTGCTTTTGCCTCTGGGTGTTTTGGAGACCAGGAGGGAGAGAATAGAAGGGGCGGGGGAAGAAGCTCCGGTGCTGTGGCCATAGCCAAGTTTATTCTTCATCTTGTTAACTTCTTGACTCTTTGACCTCACGTATCAGTCTCCTCCAGCAGTACATTCATTCATTCAATTTCCCTGTATCTAACAAATTATATACCGGTATATATATACAAATGAGCACACAGTAATATTTCCATTTGCTATATACTTTGCTGCGGAGGGTTTTTGTCACTTTTTTTATCCACCATAACTTAACTAAGTGTGGTGAAACCTATCCCAAGCTTCATTTAGCATAGCCAGTATAACCAACCTCACACTGAGGAGACCCATTAAGGTTGAAACAGTTGTCTGTGGGTAGTTTTACTGGCTATGCATCTTAACCCAGGCTGTGCTCAAAAGCTGTTCAATGCAGTAAGCATCAGCCTATAGGGGGCCATGTCATATGGTTTTGAAGCAAAAGGTGGCACTGTGTGCTCATTTGCATGTAATTTCCCAGAATCCCATGCTGCAGTGGAAGCAATAATGGTGAACGGCAGGGTTGCAGACCTGTCTAAGAGATGCAAATGAGCACACAGTAATATTTCCATTTGATATATATATATATATATATACAGTGCTTGACAAATCACCCAAAAATCTACTCGCCGAACCAAAAAATCTACTCGCCACCTAGTCCCGCCCCCAACCCCGCCTCTAGTCCCGCCCCCAACCACGCATTTTTAAAAAAGCCATAAATTAAATAAATTGAATAAATTCCTAGTAAAAACATTCGTTTTTGATATTAGTTTATTTATTGTATTACATTATACTACAATTAGTCCTTGGTGTGTGTGTGTGTGTGTGTGTGTGTGTGTGTATAAATGTCGAATCTAGAAAAAAAAAGCCAGATGTGAATGACTAGTTTCCTGCACCCCTTAACTAGTGTCTGGATGCCCCCGCTTCACAATATTTAAAGCAGCAATCCCGTCTGGGATCTTACCTGATCCGCAGACCCTCAAAGTCCAGGTACCCTCATTCCCGCAATGTTATACATTGGAGGGGAGGTGTTCGTTACCTGTCTTCTGGGTTAGGGGGGGTTCGATGTCTTCCGTGTGAAGCTTGAGTCAGATCTGGAAGTAAGCAGTATAGGTTATTTCTGTGTAGTATAGGGCAGTTAAGATATCCAGATCCAGAGAGCGAGAGTGTGTGGGGGAGAGAGCGAGAGTGTGTGGGGGAGAGAGCGAGAGTGTGTGAGGAACACCCAACCCTCTCTAATAGCAGCTCGAGTGTCAGATATGCATTGTAAGGAACCCCCAACCCTCTCAATATCTGCGCCTACAATCAGATTCATTGTAAGGAACCCCAACCCTCTCCAATAGCGCGTCTAAAGTCAGATTCATTGTAAGAACCCCCAACCTCTCTAATAGCGCGTCTGAGGTCAGATGTATGTAAGGAACCCAACCTCTCTAACTATACACTGTGCAGGTCGAATGATATTGTAAGGAACTCCAACCCTCTCTAATAGCCGTCGGAATCATCGAGGTCATATGTATTGTAAGGAACCCAAAACCCTCTCCTAATAGCGCGCGTCTGAAATCAGATTCATTGTAAAAGGAACCCCAACCCTCTCTAATAGCGCGTCTGAGATCCAATGCATGTTAGGAACCCCCAACCCTCTCTAATAGCCGTCTGAGATCATATGCATTGTAAGGAACCCCAACCCTCTATAGCTCTGAATCAGATTATTGTAAGGAAAACCCCAACCCTCTCTAATAGCGCGTCTCTGAGATCAGATGCATTGTAAAGGAACCAAACCCTCTCTAATAGCGCGTCTGAGAATCAATGCATTGTAAATTCTTCTGTCTTTTGGTACTATTCTTCAATGACCTGAAATCCAGAGAACCCTTTAGTGATGTGTAGGGAACGCAAGCTTCCCACGAACCCTGGTTGAAAAAAACAAGTTTATGCTACAAATTTAAAACCAGTCTGAGCTTGTTTTTATTTATTTATTTTTAGGGAGGGGTGTAATTTATTTTTAACTTACCCTGAACCCAGGTGGTTCCTCTTTGCATGATCACTCTGGGGCCTTGACCCTCAACGGTCCCCCTGGTTTTGCGAAGATACAAGCCAGTTTTTGGTTATATGCACAAGAATACTTGTCACAAAATACCACCCATGGGTCAGGTTTGCTCCGCGGCCAATCAATGTCTGCATACATCATCGGGCGACAACGTTGCGACTTTCCATATTGGGGACCCCCCCCGTTCTCCATATTAACAAAGGCACTAACACTCATCTCACGATCAGGTTGTTCTCCAGACCGTCGGGACCGGGATCTGACTTTAGCTATTAGGTAAAATTGTAAATAAATTAAATGTCCTGCTTTACTAATTAAAAGTGATAGAAGTAGTTGTGTGACCAAGAGTACACATGCTTAAAATATCCACTACTACAGTCGTAGAACAATAACTATTAACTAGAAAATGGACACGTAAAAATGCAATTTTACAAACACACGGCTATTAAAGCAGCAATCTTGCCCCCCCCCCCCCCTTTTTTAATTTGTATCTTTTATTTGTAATGTAAAAGCATGTGGCAATATATAATTCTACATTCTTACCCAAGCTGGCAATCGTTTGGTTCTCTTGTTATAAATCTGTAAAAATCCTGATTGTGTGCCTAACATAATGGCCGCATTTTCAGTTTCAAATCCATCTTCGTCCAGTGTAACTCAACAGCAGCTTTCAATGTTCTCCTTATATACACAGTTAAACTTGATTATTATTAAATAAAATAATAATACATGTTCTTGTTATAGCGCTGTCCAGTTTTACTGTGTCGCTTTTACAGAGACTTTTGCAGGCCCAGGTCCCTGCCCCTGTAGGAGCTTTACAATCTATGTTTTTGGTGCCTGAGGCACAGGGAGATAAAGTGACTATAGCCCAAGTCCACAACGAGCCGACACCAGGCAATTGAACCAGCTTTCCCCTGCTCACACACCAGTGCCAAGTCATGTCTTTACTCACTGAGCCACTCCTTCTCTTAAGACTAAAGGTTATGTAAGAGAGAGATTAAGGTAGCTATCTGAGTGTGTGTCCCCCCCTCCCGGGCACGGGGGTGATGGAATGGGGGTTGATGTGTCAGACTGGGGGAGGTGATGTGCAGCTAGGGGGATGGGATGTAATGTGCAGTGCTGGGGGGATGGGATCTGATGTGCAGGCAGGGGTGGGTGTAGATGTGCAGGGAGTTTGTGTGTGTAACCGTCCGTCCGCCGTCAGCAATAAAGCTTAAATAAAATGTTGCTTTTTACAAACGGGTGCCCACCGCTCACACCCACCGCATTAAAAAGCGGATCCACGCTTTTAGCGGATCGCGCTATAACGGGGTTGAGCATGTAATAAAAATAATAAAAAAAAACAGTTACTAATTATCTATCTACACAACTTATTTTATTAAAAGAAAAACCCCCATAAGATTTCAAATGCTTTGCTGCTTTAACATTTCTAGTATTCCTTGTTATCAAATATAGTGCAGGATTTTAAGGGCACTGCACTAAACATTTTTAATGCACTCTCTTCTTTTTCTTAAACTGTTTTTTTTAAAACTTTATTAAAGTAATTGAAGTTATGAACAACAATAAAACGTGCAAGTGAGAGCTGCATGTTCAACTTTGGTGATGTGTTTTTGTGATACCGTAAGTTCCATGTCATAAACATCAGGCTCTTGTAAGTAACTTTTAACTCTCAATAAATTGACACAAGATAAATGTTTATAATGATCACAGCTAAATAAGATAACAGCTAACACACGCTACACTGCTGATACTTTTGTACTGATAAAGAAACTCCTGTTTCAATAAAACCATTATATTAAATTAGTCTTTTCTGAAAACGTCCTTCTTTTGTTACCACATGGTCCTCACAATCAGAACCATAAAGTATATCACAGGAGGGGAACAGTTGGACCACAAAGATGCAGACCACTGAACATGTCGGCACACAGTAGAAGCCCTAACAATCCATTAGTTTGGGATTTAGTTTTGATTATTTTCTTGATATTTTAGAGCTTTCCTGACATATTAAACACTAGGGGATTCCGTGAAGAAGAAAAGATCAGGCGCACGGTTCTAATCATCATGAAGAGGTGTGATTTATTGTCCAAGGAATCCAACGTTTCGGCAGTAATACTGCCTTTCTCAGGTGTCGCTGCCAAATACAGTGAACACAGATAATATATACACACCATCACACAACAATGCCCCCCCTGGTACTCCACCCCTCCCTGCTCAGCTCCACGACTCGACGCCCCCACGTTGAGGACATCAGCACGCCTGCGTGGCGCTCCGTGATGACGTCAAAACGTCGTCATGTATATCCCTGGTAGCACAACACAGAGCTGCCGGGGAAAAAAAACAACCCGCCGCACACCCACACATCAGTTGTCAGCGCCCCGTTGTGGCATTGTGGCACCTTGAAAAAGGCAGTATTACTGCCGAAACGCTGGATTCCTTTAGCACAATAAACCCCCCTTTTTCATTGATTGATTAGACCCTGCGCCTGATTCTTCTTCTTCACTGGATCTTGGGACATCAGGAGCTCCCGAACCAGCGCACCAGCGCAACGGTTATTTCCACACTTTTCACCTTTTTGTTTGAGTTTTTGTGCATCTACCATATCCAAACACTTTAGGGGATTCAACATAGTCCAAAGTGGCTGTTGTGGGTAATAAAATTTTGACCAAAAACATCCTCCGAACAGCCTGCTTTGACTTGATTGAATTCGCCACAATTACTACTTTTGCATGAAACACGTTATCCCCCAGATGTATCAAGCTTCTGTTACCGTCCTAACACCGCTCCAAAACGCGGAGTGAACTCTAATTGCCTTGATTTGGAGGTAGCGCCTGTTTTTCGGGTGCGTCTTTCACCGTAACCGTCAGGCTGAAGTTTTTCTAATTGGGCATGCAGCCGGCCCTTACAGAAACATAAAGTAAAGTTACTGCATGATATAAATAATTCCCATAGACTGTAGATGGCTTTTCATAACAATTGTGTTTTTTTTGTGTTTTGCAACTAATGAAGTAAAGAATGGGGAATTTGAAAATAGTCTCAGGCCAGTTGGACATCGTACTACTTTTGTCCAAATGGACACCAGTATGACCTGAATTAAGAATTGGATTCTGCCAACTCGCAATATGATATATATGTGAGAATCAAAAACTGGGTGGTTGGAACTTGTGTACAACGGTAAAGCAAATATATATATATATATAATATATATCTATATGTATATATCATTGTATATAATATCAATATAAATATAAATCATTATTTAAAACATTCTCATCCGGATCCTCCAATTAAATCTAATAGCTACACTCCACACCCACAATGCCGGGTCACAGGCTCTGGACTCTGGCTTAGTGATGTCAAGGGTTGTGTCATCTTCCCGAGGTATCTAAGGAACCAAGCACTGATCAAAGTTAGGTGGAGTCCTGTGTTGACTTTCTTTGACCTCTGTCAGTATAGAAGAGGCAGAATGGAGGTCTCCAACTGTCATTTTGCACGTAGCTGATGCAGAGCCATGAGTTGGCATTCGTCACAAAGGAGCGGCAGAGAAAATCGTGTTGGTGTCAGTTCTAGCCTGAAGTTATAAAGAGGATATTAAAAGGATATAGGCTGTGACCAGGGACCTGGCACAGGGTGTATTACCCGCGGGATAGGGAATCACCTTGATAGGCCGAGACACCTTTCCCCAAAGGGAGAGCACAGCGAAAGAAGAGAATAAGAAGAAGAAGGGCTGATTTCACCCCATTGTGGAGGCAGTTGCCCGCTGTGAATAAGTATGTTCTGATTACCAACACTCGAGTCGTGCAAGTTGTTGGAGTTATTTGCACAGAGAGGGAGCACCACCAAGAGAGAGGTAGTTCCTCACCGGGACCATCCCAGAGTAGCTAAGGGACAGGCGTGGGAGAGGTTCATAGGAGGGTGGTGGGGAGGTGAGAGTGATTCATTGGTTTGATTCTGCAATGGATATAGGTAGGACATCTCAGCCACACTACCTCAGCTGCCTGTTGGACGGGTTCATCCCATATACAATCATGCGGAGATCAGGGGTCCTGTAGCCAACAGTGCACACCAGACACAATCACACTGTAATGGGGACTGGTTAGACCACAGGGCCAATATGAGATTGGGGGGTCAGGCGGTTCAGAAAAAACAGGTTACATATATGATATATATATATATATAATATAATATATCTATATATATATATAGATAATATATATACAGTGCTCGACAAATAATGAGAACCAGTCGCGTTGCGAGTGGATTTAGGCAGCTGGCGACCCCGTGCTGCAGCTCAATGATTCCCCTGATCGTGCCAATTTTTTTTTTTTTTTAAATAAATAAATAATAATCCCCTCCCTGATTGGGTTAAAAAAAAAGTTTAAAAAAATGGCGGCAAATCCTTAGTGCCGGCGCGCGTGCACAGGGCAAGCAAGGTCCTGCCATTGCGCTGCCTGTTTCCCCCAGCACCCAGAACTCCCCCGCATCCCTCCCCCCCCACTCCCCACGTGGGACGGAGGGGGAAGCCCACACCAAGCCCCGCGCACACCAGCCCCCCCACCCCTCCGCTCCCCACGTGGGACGGAGGGGGAAGCCCAAAACAAGCGCGCGATCCAGCCCCCCGCACCTCCGCCTCCCACGTGGGGACGGAGGGGAAGCCCAAAACAAGCGCGCGATCCAGCCCCCCCGCACCCTCCGCTCCCCACGTGGGACGGAGGAGGGGGAAGCCCAAAACAGCGCGTGATCCAGCCCCCCCGCACACCTCCGCCCCACGTGGGACGGAGGGGGAAGCCCAAAACAAGCGCGCGATCCAGCCCCCCCGCACACTCCGCTCCCACGTGGGACGGAGGGGGAAGTGCCAAACCAGCTTCCCCCCGGCGCGCCTCCGCGCCAGTCGCCTCTGCCCATGATCTCCCCCTAATCACCTGCCCACGACCTCGCTTGCTGCCGGGGTGTCCGGGGAGCGTGTGCGCGGGTCGGCGCTTGGGGGGGGGGGGAGGAGGGGGCTGGATGGGGGACCTGCTTCTGCTGCTGCTGAGGCCACACTGCGCTTGTGTGTCCCATGTCTTGGAGAGGCACCCAGCCATGTGGAGGGCCCACTGCCGTGCGGAGACCCCACTGCTGACAGTGTGACCCGGCGGGTGAGGTGGTGTGAGTTGACAGACTGAGTGTCTGTGAGTGTGTGAGTGCCTGTGTGTATGTGTGGTGTCCTGGTCGTGTGGCTGTGAGGTGCTTGTTCTGTCTGTGCGTGTGCCTGTGTGTCGTCTGTGAGTGTGCCTGCGTGTCTGTCTGTGAGTGTTGCCTGTGTTGGCTGTTCTGTAGTGTGCCTGTGTGTCTGTCAGTGTGCTGGTTTGTCTGTCAGTGTGCCTGTGTGTCTGTCAGTGTGCCTGTGTGTGTCTGTCAGTGTGCCTGTGTGTCTGTCATGTGGGGGGCTGTGTGTCGTCAGTGTGCTGTGTGCTGTCAGTGTGACTGTGTGTCGTGTGCCTGTGTGTCTGTGAGTGTGCCTGTGTGTGTGTGACTTGCGTAGTGCGTGTCTGTCTGTGTTGCCTGTGGTCTGTCAGGTGCTGTGTGTCTGTCAGTGTGCCTGGTGCTGTCAGTTGCCTGTGTGTCTGTCAGTGTGCCTGTGGTGTTGTCAGTGTGCCTGTGTGTATTGTCAGGTGCATGGTGGGTTGTCAGTGTGCGTGTGTCTGTCAGTGTGCCTGTGTGTCTGTCAGTGGTGTGACCTGTCAGTTGTGTCGTCAGGTGTGTCTGTCTGTCTGTGTGCTGTCGTGTGCTGTCTGTGGTTGTCGTGTTGTGTGTGGTGTGCTGTGTGTGTGAGTGTTCTCTGAGTGTGTGTCTGTGAGTCTTCTGCGTGAGGTGTATCTGCGTGAGTTGTGTCTCTGCGTGTCTGAGTGAGTGTGAGTGTGTGTGTCTGTGAGTGTCACCCTCTCCCTGTGTCGCCCTCGCCTTCTCCGTCCACTCTCCCTGTGTCGCCCTCGCTCTCTATGTCTTTGTCTCTATTCTCTCTGTGGTGTGTTCTGTGTCTCTCATTTGTGTGTGTCCTCATTTGTGTGTGTCTCTCATTTGTGTGTGTCTCTCATTTGTGTGTGGTGTGTCTCCATTTTTGTGTGTTCATTTTGTGGGTTTTTTTGTGTGTCTCATTTTTGTGTGTCTCATTTTTGTGTGTCTCTCTTTTGTGTGTCTCTCTTTTGTGTGTGTCTCTTTCTGTGTGTGTCTCTTTCTGTGTGTGTCTCTCTTTTTCTGTGTGTGTCTCTCTTTTTCTGTGTGTGTCTCTCTTTTTCTGTGTGTATCTCTCTTTTTCTGTGTGTCTCTCTCTGTCTCCTGTGTGTCTCTCTCTTTTTCTGTGTGTCTCTCTCTGTCTCCTGTGTGTCTCTCTCTGTCTCCTGTGTGTCTCTCTCTGTCTCCTGTGTCTCTCTGTCTCTCTCTCATACTCTCATCTGTCCTCTCTCTATGTGCCTCTGGCGAGTCAATAGAAGGACAGGCCGCGTGAGCCGTGCGGACGCTCCGCCGCTGAGCCCCTGCATACTCAATGAGGATGCCTTGAGAGGGGGCTCACAGCGAGCGTCCGCAGGCGTTGCTGAGGCGCTGGAGTTTTCAGCCGACAGCCAAGCTGTTTTTCAGAGCACTGCGGCTGGAAAACATCCATCAGCGCGAGCAGCGTCAACGTCAGGCGCGGAGCGATCTGTCTCGGTCTCCTATCTTGTCTCTCTTGTCTCTCTGTCTGATCTCCCGCCCGCTCTCTCTGCTCTACTTCTCTCACGCTCTCTCTCTGTCTCTTCCCCCCACACACTCTCGCTCTCTCCCCCACACACTCTCCGCTCTCTCCCCAACACATCTCGCTCTCCTCCCACACACACTCTCGCTCTCTCCCCACACACTCTCGCCCGCCCCCCTCACGCCCCTCCCCCCACCCACAACTCTCGCTCTCTCCCCACCACCTCCCCACACACACTCTCGATCTCTCCCCCACACACACTCGCGCTCTCTCTCCCACACACATCTCGCTCTCTCCCCAACCACTCTACCCTCTCCCCACACACACCCGCTCCCCCCCCACCACACTCTCGCTCTCTCCCCCACACACACTCTCGCTCTCTCCCCACACACACTCTCGCTCTCTCCCCACAACACTCTCGCTCTCTCCCCCACACACACTCTCGCTCTCTCCCCCCCACACACACTCGCTCTCTCCCCCACACACTCTCGTCTCTCCCCCTACAATGCATCTGATCTCAGACGCGCTATTAGAGAGGGTTGGGGTTCTGCAGAATTTCACAATATAGTTATACGGTTCCTTAACATAACAAATAATAATAAATATGCATCCCCAGGTGAGGCAGGTGGCAGGCCGCTAGCGTTAAACAGAAGAGCAGCCGGCAGAGGAGTCAGGAGTTGTACGGTGGCAGAGCAGGACAGCCGGGAAGGAGCGCGCCCCAGCGATCCAACCAGGAAGTCTTTCTTACTTCCGGTGTCTATGCTTTTACAGCGCGCTCCTCCCGTCCTGCTCTGCCTCCATGCAACTCCTGACTCCTCTGCCGGCTGCTCTTCTGCTTAATACTGGCGGCCTGCCGCCGCCATCATCTCCCGCCGCCCGCCTCTATAACCAGCCTGCTTCACAGGTAGAGCTGGAGGAGAGGGAGAGAGAGCTGGAGGAGAGGGAGAAAGAGCTGGAGGAGAGGGAGAGAGAGCTGGAGGAGAGGGAGAGAGTGCTGGAGGAGAGGGAGAGAGTGCTGGAGGAGAGGGAGAGAGAGCTGGAGGAGAGGGAGAGAGAGCTGGAGGAGAGGGAGAGAGAGCTGGAGGAGAGGGAGAGAGAGCTGGAGGAGACGGAGAGACGGAGAGAGCTGGAGGAGAGGGAGAGAGAGCTGGAGGAGAGGGAGAGAGAGCTGTAGGAGAGGGAGAGAGAGCTGGAGGAGAGGGAGAGAGAGCTGGAGGAG
>WSYH01010746.1:0-18917 GCA_036426205.1 Ascaphus truei | reverse complement strand
TGTTCCGCGTGTAGACACATGAAGCAGACTGATGTCTTTCATAACTCTAAAGGCACCAGAAACTTCAGAATCTTTTATTTTCTAAACTGTAAATCCAAGAATGTCATCTACCATCTGAACTGTCCCTGCGGTCTGATTTACATTGGCATGACCACCAGGGAATTTCGTGTAAGGGTTTTGGAGCACACACGTAACATTAAAAATGCAACTAAAGACCTGGCGTGCTTCAAAAAAATCACCAGTGTGGCACGCCATTTTCGTGATGTGCACAACTCTGACCCCTCATCCCTGGTGGCCTTTGCCATTGATAAAATCAACATAGGCATCCGCGGCGGTAATGTGGAGCAGCTCCTACTGCAAAAAGAATGCAGATGGATAGTTCAATTAGGGACCATGATTCCAACTGGATTAAATGATTACCTCAGTTTTGCAATGTTCCTTTAGCTTTTCACTCATTTAGAGACTCTGTCTTGTTTTATGTAACTTACCCTGCTTTCCCTAGAAATCTTTTATTAAGTCTCAATCACAGCTTATGGTTCATCTCTCCTTTGATCCTAAATATTTTATGTCTCTGTGTAGTATTGTCAATACTTGGTATCTAACTTAATATAATGCCATTTCATTGGACATTCTTCAAGATATTGTCAATTTAATCACTCTTCAAATTAGCTTTACTTATATTTTTATTCATGCCTCCTTGCTTTATAACACTCTGCTTAGCAATTATGCTGATTTTTTAATCACATTATGCCACTTCCTGTGTCTTTTTATGTCTGTCTCTTTAAGGATTACTGCCTCCAAAGTTCTGCTCACTTCCACATAGCAACAGCTGACACGGTTCTATTTTTCAGAATTTCTTATTGGCTGTTGGTCACGAGTGAACTTTTGGCGGGAAAACGGAGCCCTTTAAGAGTGTTTGTTTATGCTGACACTGTATGCTCCCGGAAGAAGCCTTTTTGGCGAAACGGCCGTAGGAGCAGAGCTGTGACAGCACCCCTCCATCCTGTGACCCGTGTGCCTTACCATACTGCGTGAGACTTTCCTCCGTTTTACTGCTGATGTCCCACTGCAAGACTTTGGTCTTTATCATCTGATTCTCCTGCTGCCTGACTGAGTAACGCTGGTATTTATCACTGGATTTCCTCAGTGCTTTGTGCACACCACACACAGCAGTGCTCTATGTCCCTGTGTTATTCACACACCACCACTGCTCATTATTTTTGAGCTCTGTATCTCAGGGGACTTTATATGAGCGCTACCAGTGCACTTTATAGATCTACCACTGCTGCTACTTATCTTACATGTGCAGCTCAATTTGGGCATCACTTTATTCAGCTGATTTACAGCACATTTAAGGGTCACAACTTTATGTATTTCTAGCTATGTGCCTAACTATCTCTCATCATCATTAAGAGGTTTATGTATATTTACTACAATATATATCCAATCTTTTTCTTGTGGTCTGTATCTACTTACCATTTATATTCATTGCTACTCTTGTTCTGGATCGGCCGATCTCAGTAAACATTACTTGGGGAGAAATATTTTTCCCCTAGTTCTGTTATGTTATATTTGTAATGATATATTGTTACCCTGCTTTGGCTCTTATCAGACCAATTGTACCTCTTTGATGTTTTTACGTTGTGTCGCATAGCGATCTGACATGTGATTTGTGTGGGTCTGTCTTTTGTGTTTTTTATACTCTTTGTTAATAAAGTCCATTTCTATTTTTCATAATTCAGCATTTGAGTGCACCTTTTTGACCATACTCTCCCTCCTTTTTAGTCATATTATTCCTTTGGGTCGGTAGCACCACCAGAGGGTTACCTTTTACCTTGACCTCTGGTTAACTGATTATTTAATCACACAAGGGTGATTTGATTGCGGCATCTATTGTGTGCTCTATATATTAATTTAGACTGGCCTTTCAGTCATTTCCAGGTGCCTGCTCAATCATCCCAGTGTGATATTAAATTTTTACAATGGACTTTGCTGGCAAAGAGTCTAAGCGTCTTGCTAATGCTGCAAGGATTTTCTCTATTACTGATAATATTGTGGATTTGACACAGCATCCCAGTGTGACTTCAGACCAGGATCAAATCAGGGAACTTACGTTATTAATGAGGAAAAGATTAAGAGTCTGGTGGAATAAAATAGCCCTATGTAATTATTTAGATTATAAAATGATACCTAGAGGGCTCAGAATACAAACTTTTCCATCATTCGCCTTTAATGACCCTGGTCTGAAAGAACGCTGGGAATGTGCTCTTAACACCTGTTCTGTTGAACTTATCAATACATTAATTGTTAATGATGAGGCAAATCTCACAGAAACTACATCTGCAATTGATTCTTTACGTAAGGATATGGAATATATGGATAAAAGTGTATTTGATACAATTGAAATTGAACTCGATAAATATGAAGGTGAAATCGAATTGATGAAAAAGGTTAAATTTTATCGAGACTTATCTGATTATAAGTTAGGTAAAGTCTATAAATGGAGCCATTCCAAACCAGGCTACCGCAAGAAAAAGAGGAATCCCAAATCAGGAACCTCTGTATCAGCAGGATCTACTACCTCAGAAATGGACTCCTCTGATTGTGACACAGTGAATCCAGCATCTACGGCAACGGGATCAGTTCCTTTTTTATACCAAGGACCAATGGGCACAGGAGGAGGAGGACGAGGCGGGGGAGCAAGAAGCCTAAGGGACAGGGACCAGTTTGGTTACAAGTTCCAGAGGGGCAAGCATCAACGGAAGTAAAACCCCTTGCTGTCGTTAATCTATCTGAAACAACGCTCAGTCCAATTCAGATCCAAGTGTTAGAACGTGGCTTATCGTTTGCTCCCACACACTATTGTGACGCTTTTGAATGGATTAAGGATGTCCAACTTTTTTGCAGGAAACTTCTGCTTCACAAGCATTTCCTTAAAGTACCTACTGAGGAGGAATTATTAGAATCTGGGAAAGTTATTTCATCCTTAGGTTCCCTGCCGTCCCTGCAAGATTCAGATGTGGTGATCCCTGATACCAATGAACTCGGTCCTGTGTCTAACTTCAAGGCAAAATCTGTCTTCTGCCCTCCTATCCAGGCAGTATCACAGGTGGAGGTATTTTCCAACATGGTAATCCGTGATATTAATGATTTATCTGATTTTGCAGGTTCAAGTAACATTTCTAGGAAAGAATGGTTAGCAATTAAAGAACTTCAATCTCTGCCAGACATAATAATTAAGCCTTCCGATAAGGGGGGCAATATTGTTTTATGGCCTAGAAGGTTATATGAAGCGGAGGCATTCAAACAGCTTCGTAACAAACAGTGTTACAGGGAATTGCAGGGTGACCCTACCACCAAGTTCAAGGAAGAGCTTGACGCTCTGGTTCATGAGGCATTGACTGAGGGTGTAATTACTAGACGTCATTATGACGGTCTAATTACTAAGTACCCAATTACACCGACATTATATCTTCTGCCCAAGATCCACAAAAACCTCTCCCACCCCCCAGGAAGACCAATCGTATCAGGTATAGGAGGGCTATGTGAGCCCATAAGCCGTTTCATTGATGCATTTTTACGCTCATCTGTAGAAACTTTACCTTCGTATCTCAGGGACAGCATGGATATACTCTCAAGGCTTGATAACGTGTTTGTTGACAACGACACTATATTAGCCACCTGTGACGTTGAAACGTTATTTACTTGTATCCGCCATGAAGATGGCATCTTTGCCACAAAATTCTTTATATCCATGCTGAACCTGAGTACAAATTTAACGAATACATTAATACATCTCCTGGATTTTGTACTAAGACATAATTATTTTTTATTTAAAAATACTTATTATTTACAGATCAGAGGAACGGCTATGGGTGCAACATGTGCGTCCTCCTATGCGAATCTTTTCCTGGGGTGGTGGGAACGTGAAGAGGTCTTTTCTGAAGCCAATAGTAAGTACACGTCCCATCTGCTGTTGTGGTTGAGATACATCGATGATATTTTCATTCTATGGCAGGGCACTGCATTAATGTTGCAACAGTTCATCGATGTTCTCAATCACAACAGTATTAACATCAGGCTCACCTACACCTCGAGTACTACTAATGTTAAATATCTTGACCTCAGTATTAGCATCGCCTCTGATGGTCGTGTAGTGACTGACATTTTCCGTAAAACGACATCTTGTAACACCTTACTGCACGCAAGCAGCTTTCATCCTGCTCATCAGATAAGGGGCATCCCCAATGGCGATCACACAAGGGTGATTTGATTGCGGCATCTATTGTGTGTTCCATATACTAATTTAGACTGGCCTTTCAGTCATTTCCAGGTGCCTGCTCAATCATCCCAGTGTGATATTAAATTTTTATAATGGACTTTGCTGGCAGAGAGTCTAAGCGTCTTGCTAATGCTGCAAGGATTTTCTCTATTACTGACAATATTGTGGATTTGACACAGCATCCCAGTGTGACTTCAGACCAGGATCAAATCAGGGAACTTACGTTATTAATGAGGAAAAGATTAAGAGTCTGGTGGAATAAAATAGCCCTATGTAATTATCTAGATTATAAAATGATACCTAGAGGGCTCAGAATACAAACTTTTCCATCATTCGCCTTTAATGACCCTGGTCTGAAAGAACGCTGGGAATGTGCTCTTAACACTTGTTCTGTTGAACTTATCAATACATTAATTGTTAATGATGAGGCAAGTCTCACATAAACTACATCTGCAATTGATTCTTTACGTAAGGATATGGAATATATGGATAAAAGTGTTTTTGATACAATTGAAATTGAACTCGATAAATATGAAGGTGAAATCGAATTGATGAAAAAGGGTAAATTTGATCGAGACCTATCTGATTATAAGTTAGGTAAAGTCTATAAATGGAGCCATTCCAAACCAGGCTACCGCAAGAAAAAGAGGAATCTCAAATCAGGAACCTCTGTATCAGCAGGATCTACTACCTCAGAAATGGACTCCTCTGATTGTGACACAGTGAATCCAGCATCTACGGCAACGGGATCAGTTCCTTTTTTATACCAAGGACCAATGGGCACAGGAGGAGGAGGACGAGGCGGGGGAGCAAGAAGCCTAAGGGACAGGGACCAGTTTGGTTACAAGTTCCAGAGGGGCAAGCATCAACGGAAGTAAAACCCCTTGCTGTCGTTAATCTATCTGAAACAACGCTCAGTCCAATTCAGATCCAAGTGTTAGAACGTGGCTTATCGTTTGCTCCCACACACTATTGTGACGCTTTTGAATGGATTAAGGATGTCCAGCTTTTTTGCAGGAAACTTCTGCTTCACAAGCATTTCCTTAAAGTACCTACTGAGGAGGAATTATTAGAATCTGGGAAAGTTATTTCATCCTTAGGTTCCCTGCCGTCCCTGCAAGATCCAGATGTGGTGATCCCTGATACCAATGAACTCGGTCCTGTGTCTAACTTCAAGGCAAAATCTGTCTTCTGCCCTCCTATCCAGGCAGTATCACAGGTGGAGGTATTTTCCAACATGGTAATCCGTGATATTAATGATTTATCTGATTTTGCAGGTTCAAGTAACATTTCTAGGCAAGAATGGTTAGCAATTAAAGAACTTCAATCTCTGCCAGACATAATAATTAAGCCTTCCGATAAGGGGGGCAATATTGTTTTATGGCCTAGAAGGTTATATGAAGCGGAGGCATTCAAACAGCTTCGTAACAAACAGTGTTATAGGGAATTGCAGGGTGACCCTACTACCAAGTTCAAGGAAGAGCTTGATGCTCTGGTTCATGAGGCATTGACTGAGGGTGTAATTACTAGACGTCATTATGACGGTCTAATTACTAAGTACCCAATTACACCGACACTGTATCTTCTGCCCAAGATCCACAAAAATCTCTCCCACCCCCCAGGAAGACCAATCGTATCAGGTATAGGAGGGCTATGTGAGCCCATAAGCCGTTTCATTGATGCATTTTTACGCTCATCTGTAGAAACTTTACCTTCGTATCTCAGGGACAGCATGGATATACTCTCAAGGCTTGATAACGTGTTTGTTGACAACGAAACTATATTAGCCACCTGTGACGTTGAAACGTTATATACTTGTATCCGCCATGAAGATGGCATCTTTGCCACAAAATTCTTTATATCCATGCTGAACCTGAGTACAAATTTAACGAATACATTAATACATCTCCTGGATTTTGTACTAAGACATAATTATTTTTTATTTAAAAATACTTATTATTTACAGATCAGAGGAACGGCTATGGGTGCAACATGTGCGCCCTCCTATGCGAATCTTTTCCTGGGGTGGTGGGAACGTGAAGAGGTCTTTTCTGAAGCCAATAGTGAGTACACGTCCCATCTGCTGTTGTGGTTGAGATACATCGATGATATTTTCATTCTATGGCAGGGCACTGCATTAATGTTGCAACAGTTCATCGATGTTCTCAATCACAACAGCATTAACATCAGGCTCACCTACACCTCGAGTACTACTAATGTTAAATATCTTGACCTCAGTATTAGCATTGCCTCTGATGGTCGTGTAGTGACTGACATTTTCCGTAAAACGACATCTTGTAACACCCTACTGCACGCCAGCAGCTTTCATCCTGCTCATCAGATAAGGGGCATCCCCAATGGCGAATTTATCAGACTTCGCCGTAATTGCTCAACTATGGAGACATTTAATACCCAATCCATAGATATGAGCAAAAGATTTAAGGCAAGGGGTTATAGCCAATCGGCCATAAAACGGGGTCTTAACAACAGTCAAAAACTAAACAGACAAACTCTATTGCAACCTAAACCTAAACCAACACCAACTAAAACAATAAGGTTCATTGGAACTTACAATAATAAATGGAACAGTCTCAAAAACATCCTTCAAAAACACTGGGACATACTTTTGGCAGATCAAGATCTCCGGGCTATTCTGGGTGACAGAGTTAGCCTCACTAGTAGGAGAGCACCTAACCTAAAGAACCTACTGGTCAGGAGTCATTACACTATCCCTCCAAAAGTTACTTTCCTCAACCAAGTAAACTTAAAAGGTTTCTACAAATGTGGACATTGTTCCGCGTGTAGACACATGAAGCAAACTGATGTCTTTCATAACTCTAAAGGCACCAGAAACTTCAGAATCTTTTATTTTTTAAATTGTAAATCCAAGAATGTCATCTACCATCTGAACTGTCCCTGCGGTCTGATTTACATTGGCATGACCACCAGGGAATTTCGTGTAAGGGTTTTGGAGCACACACGTAACATTAAAAATGCAACTAAAGACCTGGCGTGCTTCAAAAAAATCACCAGTGTGGCACGCCATTTTCGTGATGTGCACAACTCTGACCCCTCATCCCTGGTGGCCTTTGCCATTGATAAAATCAACATAGGCATCCGCGGCGGTAATGTGGAGCAGCTCCTACTGCAAAAAGAATGCAGATGGATAGTTCAATTAGGGACCATGATTCCAACTGGATTAAATGATTACCTCAGTTTTGCAATGTTCCTTTAGCTTTTCACTCATTTAGAGACTCTGTCTTGTTTTATGTAACTTACCCTGCTTTCCCTAGAAATCTTTTATTAAGTCTCAATCACAGATTATAGTTCATCTCTCCTTTGATCCTCCATATTTTATGTCTCTGTGTAGTATTGTCAATACTTGGTATCTAACTTAGTATAATGCCATTTCATTGGACATTCTTCAAGATATTGTCAATTTAATCACTCTTTAAATTAGCTTTACTTATATTTTTATTCATGCCTCCTTGCTTTATAACACTCTGCTTAGCAATTATGCTGATTTTTAATCACATTATGCCACTTCCTGTGTCTTTTTATGTCTGTCTCTTTAAGGATTACTGCCTCCAAATTTCTGCTCACTTCCACATAGCAACAGCTGACACGGTTCTATTTTTCAGAATTTCTTATTGGCTGTTGGTCACGAGTGAACTTTTGGCGGGAAAACGGAGCCCTTTAAGAGTGTTTGTTTATGCTGACACTGTATGCTCCCGGAAGAAGCCTTTTTGGCGAAACGGCCGTAGGAGCAGAGCTGTGACAGCACCCCTCCATCCTGTGACCCGTGTGCCTTACCATACTGCGTGAGACTTTCCTCCGTTTTACTGTTGATGTCCCACTGCAAGACTTTGGTCTTTATCATCTGATTCTCCTGCTGCCTGACTGAGTAACGCTGGTATTTATCACTGGATTTCCCCAGTGCCTTGTGCACACCACACACAGCAGTGCTCTATGTCCCTGTGTTATTCACACACCACCACTGCTCATTATTTTTGAGCTCTGTATCTCAGGGGACTTTATACTGTATGAGCGCTACCAGTGCACTTTATAGATTTACCACTGCTGCTACTTATTTTACATGTGCAGCTCAATTTGGGCATCACTTTATTCAGCTGATTTACAGCATATTTAAGGGTCACAACTGTATGTATTTCTAGCTATGTGTCTAATTATCTTTCATCATCATTAAGAGGTTTATGTACATTTACTACAATATATATCCAATTTTTCTCTTGTGGTCTTTATCTAATTACCATTTATATTCATTGCTACTCTTGTTCTGGATCGGCCGATCTCAGTAAACATTACTTGGGGAGAAATATTTTTCCCCTAGTTCTGTTATGTTATATTTGTAATGATATATTGTTACCCTGCTTTGGCTCTTATCAGACCAATTGTACCTCTTTGATGTTTTTACGCTGTGTCGCATAGCGATCTGACATGTGAATTGTGTGGGTCTGTCTTTTGTGTTTTTTATACTCTTTGTTAATAAAGTCCATTTCTATTTTTCATAATTCAGCATTTGAGTGCACCTTTTTGACCCTACTCTCCCTCCTTTTTAGTCATATTATTCCCTTGGGTCGGTAGCACCACCAGAGGGTTACCTTTTACCTTGACTTCTGGTTAACTGATTATTTAATCACACAAGGGTGATTTGATTGCGGCATCTATTGTGTGTTCCATATATATATATGTATATGTATATATATGTATATATATGTATATATATGTATATATATATATATATATATATATATATATATATATATACGATGACAATGGGCAACACAGTGGCAATATGGTCTATATATTTATTGCAGCATTCCACGGTGAGTACATCGTTCCAAAAACTCATTATGCCTTTCAACAACTTGTCCTTTTTGGAGGGTTTCGCCACTTTCCGGATATGGTCCTTCAGCTGATGCCAGACCATTTCGATCGGATTGAAGTCTGGCGATCTGTCATTGGAAAAAAAGGACAATTGGTTTAAGAGCTAAAAACAGTGGGGAACAAAAATGGGACACGGTCTACTGCACTTACTCAGCTGGCGTCTTCACCCAGTTGAAGCCGCGCTCAAGGATATGCGCCGTTGACTTGGTGTGCTTCGGATCGTTGTCCTGGTAGAAGCGGTGACCATTGGGGAACTCGCGTGTGATGTATTGCACTATCTCGGGCACAATGTTGTCTTGGAAGAAAGCTTTATTCATGATTCCTATAGCAAGAAAATAAAAGTGCTCATAAAAATGCACCATAGTACAGTACAGTGCATACAGTAAGGCAACACTAGTAAAGTACAGTGCATTAGGCGACATTATATTTGATACATTTTACCTTCAAAGATGACAATGCAACCCGGTCCACGCCTAGAGATGGCACCCCAAACATGCAGCTTCACAGGGTGTTTTGGCCGCGGCTTCAAAGATATGCGGCCTTTTTTGTGGAATGCAAAGCTTGCAAATCTCTCCAGCGACACAGTAGACTCATCAGTGAAGATGCAATCCTGGAAAGTCTCCCCACTGTCGATCCATGCCTGGGCCTGGACCACTCTTTTGATTTTGTTTGTGTCCCGTATCATGGGGTACGCTCTGTAATGACAAGGAATAAATAATTTTAGCGGTACAGTACAGTTTCCTAAACAACACTTTTACCTCCTGTACTGTCCAGTACTAACCTCACACGTCCATATTTCCATCCAATGCTGCGTCTCATCTTCTTTATGCTAGTCTCGGATACAGTCAGATTGTGCTTTTCCAGCAGAGTGTATTTGACCCGTAATGCACTCTTTTCATCATTCTCCTCACTTATTTTGTCCACCAGAAGAGTTGTCTCCCTACAATATAAAGAAAATATATTATTTAATTAATATGCTCAATATAAAATGTATATAAATATAATGTGTAATATAAATATACCAAAAATATATACTGTTGTACTATAAATATAAATATACAAAATATATATACTGTTGTCATATAAATATAAATATACATCCTATATATACCGTTGTACAATAAATAGAAATATACAAAAAATGTATACTGTTCTACTATAAATATAAATATACAAAATATATATACTGTTGTACTAAAAATATAAATATACAAAATATATATACTGTTGTCAAATAAATATAAATATACATCCTATATATACCATTGTACGATAAATAGAAATATACAAAAAATGTATACTGTTCTACTATAAATATAAATATACAAAATATATATACTGTTGTACTATAAATATAAATATACAAAATATATATACTGTTGTCATATAAATATAAATATACATCCTATATATACCGTTGTACGATAAATAGAAATATACAATAAATGTATACTGTTCTACTATAAATATAAATATACAAACTATGTTATAATGTAAATCAACAGAAATAACAACAGTATTACAGTAGATACAGAACTGTACTGTAGATGTGCTGTACTGTATGAACAGTACAGTACGTACAGTTTTCTATATATTTTTTTGTTACGTTTTATAAATATACTTACGCGTTAGTTACCCTTGGTGCCCTTTTGCATTCTCTGTTTTTTCTGTATGCATGATAGCACACGGTGGTTGATGGCACAACGAGGCCAGAAGCAGCTAACCAGCGTTGGATAGCAGCAATTCGGTGTCCGCTTGTGTACATCTCCTTAATTCGCATGCTGAGCTCCTTTGAAATCTTTTTAACAGGCATTGCTGCGAGTAGAAAGAAATACAAACACAAGAATGTATATTCGATGTTTAGTCGATGTGTATTCTACTGTATGTGCAGTCAATACACAAAATGGATGGTGTATTTATACGGTAATGACTCACATTAGAGTACGCCCACTTTCAACACCTGTACCTGATCCCCATGCATAAAGGTTACACACTTTGCATAGCCCACCACTCCATGATCTTTATCTGAACTTGCCCTTGTCCAGATACTGCATTGTGCCACCTGCTTCCATGGAGCAACCCCGATTCTATGGACGCAGGAACCCACTCGCCTGTGCCGTGCCTGTCAAGCTGAAAAAGCGAAAAGCGGTTGCCGTTTCCACGCCAAGGCAAAAGCAACAGGCTAAGGCCAATAAAGAAAACCTTCTGCTGACCCCAAAGGCTAAGGGTTTTCTTAGACGTAAGCCTCATTACACTGGCGACACACTTTATTCGAGCTCGGCTAGTCCCACGAATTCGGGTATACCCGGGTGTATTGAGGTTTGTGACTGTTTTCTGCCCGAGTGCATTGGGTTATTTTCCAGGCAGGGATTGAAGCATTTTATTCCCGCTGGCTGCAATACTGCACAGTATATATATATATACTGCATTACAATTCATGAATTTATGCCATCTGGTAGACACGCGAAGCATTGCAGCCTATTAAATCCTAATCATTATCATTTAACAGATCAGCCGCCCGTCAGCCAGGCATGAACCCAGGCTGGGAAGGCAAACGCAACGGGGCTTGTCAGAGGTGAGGAGCGGCGCATTCCAGGTATCTGCCAGGTACATACTGGGTATTTGCTCGAATAAAGTGTGTCGGTGCAGTATGTGAAGAAGATATACGGTGATGTACTCTCGACGCAAAACGAATGGCAGCCAACCCATCGAACCCGCAGACCACTTCCTCACATATGCTTCGACGACTCTACTGTAGCTGTCCCGGAAATCTTCAGCCCGTCTTCTCCACCCCCATCTTCTCCGGTTCCATCTGACGACGCTGCCGCCTCTGAAATCCACGGGTCACTGTCTCCTTTGCTCTTGGACGACTCTGCTTCTCGCCCGGAAATCCAAAGGTCACTTTCTCCATCCCTCTTCGATGACACTGCCGCTTCTCCTCTACTGGGTATCCACAGGTCACCTCCTCCACTCTTCCTCGATGTCGATGCCACTTCTGTCCATGGAACCCCCATCTCATCCTCCGTTGCACCCATCCCCCCAGATGTCCAGACGCCATGCACAAGAAGCAGCTCGTTAGACCGGATGCTGAATGGGATAAGTGTGGATCTCCCCGGGAATTCTATTGTGCTAGCAAAAATAGATCTGCTTCTGGAGACAATGTTAAATGTGGAGCAACGGATGCTACAAATGGATCAACGGATGGATCGACGGATGGAGAAGATAGAGGCTGACATAGCGGGCATACATTATTTGCTCGGTGCTAATGCCCCTGTTTCCCCGACGCCGGAGCAGGGGGGTGACATGGATGTGATGAATGGGACCTTCGACCCCCTTCCATCACCAAGCGCACCCCCTCCACCAGAAGATGTAGTGTACCAGTACATGTATGCTGTTGAGCAGGACATGACAACCCCGTCAAGACCACGCCAGGAGACAACACGGCGACCACGACTGGAGGAAAGCTTCCTCCCAGACAACCTACCATCGCCCGTCGCCTCAAGCGCACCCGCTCCCAAAAGACCTACACCCGCTCGCATCAAAACGGTGCCCGACATCACTCTGTGCGATCTGCTACCGAAGCTCAGGGAGAAGTATAGGGTGATGAGTACTGGTGCACCCCACAAATATGCCTTGTTCATATTTAAGCACCATGTTCCCTACTCTTTGTACTGCGACTGGGCCTTCAAAGTGAACTACGATGGGAATCGCGTAAAAAAGACGCTTCCTGTCAATTTAAGGAAAACATTCGGGATGAAATGCGGCGCTTTTATCCAATTACAGATCCTGTAATGAAAGGCGTTCGAGACTGCATTAATGGCGTTTTGCGCCATGCAAGGCATCGGCCATGGATGGACAATGTGGAGGACTTTCAGTGAGACCACACTGTTGTGCTGAACTGAATTGTACTGTACTGTACATGTTTTGCCCTACAGTACCTGCTGTACTTAAAAAAAGGAGATGGTGTTGTGTGCTTTTTTACACAGGACATGCACGACTCCAGTCCCTGGGGGCCGAAAACAGGCACGTTTTTCAAGGTTGCCCTGAAAACCTGCCCTGTTTGCTGCCCTCTAGGACTGTACTGTCGATGTTTTGAATTGCTGTGCACTTAAAATGTTTCAACATTGTAGAGTATTTGTAAATAAATGTTTTTGTACTGACTCCACCAATAAAAGAACATGTTGATTTGTCTTACATTGTTTCCATTTGCTCATTTGACAGTGTAACAAATGTCGAGGCTTACTGCACTTTTTTTTACTGCCAGACCGCAAAGCCGCAAGATCGGCAACATTGTCAAAAAAGAGCAATGATCGCGCAATTGGCGTGGGAACTAGGGCAATTGGCGTGGGAACTTCTGTTCTAGGGCACCTAGAAATAAAATTCATTTTGCCCCTAGATGTTAGGAACCCCCTCACTTGACCCCAACAGGGTCCGACCAGTAATGGCGGCGAGAAAGGGTCACGCCGGCGAGGAGGGTCCTATCATTGACCGTAATGGCGGAGAAAGCCGCGCTGCTTTGAAACGGCTAAGTCAGAATGAGCAGAAACCTGGAACCCATAACTCCGGTTCTGTTCAACCTAGAGGGCTCAGATTCGGTCACCATGTAGTCCTAGCTCAGGCAGGATTGCATGGGAAATAGCGACCCTCTCGTGGCAACAGAACGGAGTCAGGGTAATGGTAAAGTTTAGGTTTCTGCCATTGACTTGCATGGCAGAAAAAAGATACTTTTGTAATGTGCTTTTAAACTGTATTTTTGTATCTCCGGTTCCAGGGGACGTGGAAGGCTGATATTTGGCCACTATGGCAAGGGTACTTCCGCATGAGGACCAGGCAAATTTCAACCCGCTCAGACCCACAGAACGGATTATTTTAAATTATATTTATATATTTATACTGCATTTTAAAGATATTAAAGAATGTATTCTATTTAAAACATGTGACTGTAAACCATACTGACTGACAAATGTTTTCACACATGTACTGTACTGTAGCAGTAAATCATACACCTGTTGATGTTTTGAATTGCTGTGCACTTAAAATCTTTCAACATTGTACAGTATTTGTAAATAAATGTTTTTGTACTGACTCCACCAATAAAAGAACATGTTGATTTGTCTTACATTGTTTCCATTTGCTCCTTTTACAGTGTAACAAATGTTGAGGCTTACTGCACTGTTTTTTTACTGCCAGACCGCAAAGCCGCAAGATCGGCAACATTGTCAAAAAAGAGCAATGATCGCACAATTGGTGTGGGAACTAGGGCAATTGGCGTGGGAACTTCTGTTCTAGGGCACCTAGAAATAAAATTCATTTTGCCCCTAGATGTTAGGAACCCCCTCACTTGACCACAACAGGGTCCGACCAGTAATGGTGGCGAGAAAGGGTCACGCCGGCGAGGAGGGTCCTATCATTGACCGTAATGGCGGAGAAAGCCGCGCTGCTTTGAAACGGCTAAGCCAGAATGAGCAGAAACCTGGAACCCATAACTCCGGTTCTGTTCAACCTAGAGGGCTCAGATTCGGTCACCATGTAGTCCTAGTTCAGGCAGGATTGCATGGCAAATAGTGACCCTCTCGTGGCAACAGAACGGAGTCAGGGTAATCACGCAATTGGCGTGGGAACTGGGGCCTCGTCAAGTTCACGGCCAATTGGCGTGGGAACTTCTGTTCTAGGGCACCTAGAAATAAAATTCATTTTGCCCATAGATGTTAGGAACCTGGCACTGTATACTGTAGAACACACACAATGTAAATGATACTGTACATGTAGAATAAATGCATAGTTTTATTTTTCGGGTTTATTACACAGTATACTGTACGGCCGGAACAAGGGCAAAAAAACTGTAGACGTGGGGTTTTAAATCCGATTCAGCAATGTGCAGGCATTGTCACACAACGCGATATTATGCATCGAAATCCACCCATTAGCCGTTTTCTTTTCTGAGGAAAAACAAAAAGAAAAGTTTTAATGTACAGTAATGGTCAGCCCCCTAAAGAAGTACCCAGCCAGCCCCACCAATAATTTTCTCCTGTTCACATGCGCATGCGCCTAGCGTTCCACCAATTGTTCAGTATCTGCAGTGCAGTACTGTAGAAGCCGCTCAGCCAATAATATTGCTTTCAGGAGAATCGCTTGACTTTGGAATCGCACCGATATTTATACAGTATTGTCAAAATAAAAAAAACACAGAAAATAATACGGCAACAATACTTACCATAGTATTTCCCATTCAGCTGGCGCCGGCGCCGGTCCACTGCCAGTCCAGTGTTCTTCATCATCCACGTCGATAGTTTGCAGCGGGACTAGTCCACCTGTAGTCAGCTGGTGAGGCTGGAAATTGCTTAGGTACATGCTAACTTCATCAAAACTGCACGCGAAATCCGGCTCAGCCTCAGGCTCAGGGTTGTCACTGACGGCGGAACCGTCATTGGAAGCCGGTACTGGTGCTTGGCAATGACTGTCGTTTCTTAGTTGGTTTTAACATGACCCTTTGCCTTTTGCCGCCTTCATGATCATAGATACCGGAAAAATCCGGTGATTCACACCAATACCCTCCAACAAATTGTGGCTCAATACGATGAAAACGGGGATCGCTACATAACCTTTTCCTTATTACACGCTTCCATGTATGAGGAGTTGGCGACAATTTGTAAAAGTCATAGTTTTCGATAAAATACTGATAAATTTGAACAACTGTTGCCATCTTATCTTCTGTTGCATTAATCGCGGCCCATATCAAATACGCGTAACTTCTGTCGGGTTTTTGGAAAGCGGGCTGCACTTGAACACTCATGGCGGGCGGGTCTCTGGAGAATACTGTAACCGAAACTGGTCTTTGTCTTTCTTTAATATGAAAAGCCTAAATTGATACATTTTTGCAACCTCTTCCTTCAGTCTCAAGGCCAAGTTACAATAGCACACTGTGGTACAGTATCTTTTTTAAACAAAACACCTGCAAGCCGACACATTACTGAAGCGCATGCGCATTACAATTCATAAATATCTGCCGGACACGCGAAAGCATTGCAGCCTATTAAATCCGAACCATTATCAATAACCCCATCAACCGCGCGTCAGCCGGGCATGACCCATGGCTGGTAACGCAAAATGAACGCGGCATGTGCCAGTTGAAGAGCGTCGCATTCCAGGTACAAGCCAGGGAAAAAACGGTGATTTGTTAGAATAAAAGCTACTGCAGCAGTACCTTGTCGGCTAGTGGCCTAACTTTTCCACCTCCCACTGCATATTCTAAGTATTTGGTTTCCGCCTTACCTAAGGCACATTTCTTAGGGTTGGCTGTGAACCCTGCCTCTCTTAGAGATTTGAGGACCACTTTCAGCCAATTTAGATGGTTCCGCCAGTGTTTACTATAAATGACAATGTCATCTAGGTAGGCTGCGGCATAAGACCTATGAGGTCTCAGCACTTTATCCATGAGTCTCTGAAACGTGGCTGGGGCTCCATGCAGTCCAAATGGCATTGTCACAAACTGGTATAAACCCATGGGAGTGGCAAAGGCTGTTTTGCATTTGGACTTTTCCTCTAAAGGTATTTGCCAGTATCCTTTTGTTAAGTACAGCGTGGATATATATTCCGTGTTACCAAGGGCGTCAATTAACTCATCCACCCTTGGCATCGGATATGCGTCAAACTTGGATACCGCATTGACCTTTCGGAGGTCCACACAAAATCTTACCTTCCCATCGGGTTTAGGGACCATAACTAGTGGACTACACCACTCACTGCATGATTCCTCAATCACGCCTAAGTGTAACATTTCTTGTATCTCCTTCTCTACCAAGGCCTTACGGCTTTCAGGCAACCTATAAGGCCGGGAACATACTTTTACCCCAGGTGCTGTCTCTATCACATGTGAAACTAAATTAGTTTGCCCTGGTAAATCAGAAAAAACATCATTGAATTGTGTGATTATTTCTAACAAGTCCCCTTTTTATTCAGAGGACAATTGTCTACCCATTGGGATTTTCTCGTCACCACCGACGTTCCCCCATGGGGGCTGAGGACCCAGGTCCATTTCCTCCTCCACCGGGTGGATGAATAGAGACCGCTGCACCTTCCAGGGTTTTAGCAAGTTTACATGGTACAGTAAATTTGTTTACCCTTCCTGGACCCTGGTTGAGCAATATCGTAATCCACATCACCCGTGCGGCGGAGTACTTCGAATGGGCCCTGCCATTTGGCTAGGAGTTTGCTCTCACAACTGGGTAACAACAACATCACCTGATCTCCTGGGTGAAACACTCTCATACGAACATTTTGATTGTAATGTCTCTCCTGACTGTCCTGGGCTGATCTAAGATTCTCCCTAGCAAAATGGCCGACCACATTTAGGCACTTCTTAAGGTCCTTAAAACCAGAGACAGAACATAAAACACAGACAAAGCTCAGTTTTAGCACATCCAGTGAGACTCATACACGGTACAGGACGCAACTTGTCAGCAGGTACTCCTGCAGGGCGCCAAGCAGGGCGCCAAGCAGGGCGCTTGAATAATGGGAAACCGCAACAGCTGGTTCAACTCGTCGGCGGCTATAAGAGATGGTTAGCTGGCAGCTCACGTTGATTCACCGATGTACGGAGGGTACTACACCAATGTGTGCGGGGCTTGAACCTCCACCCTACACGTTTCAAGAGCGATCTGCTCTCTTCCTCAGGGGTATATACTCTTGAAACGTGTAGGGTGGAGGTTCAAGCCCCGCACACATTGGTGATATATATATACTGTTGTAATATAAATATAAATATACAAAATATATACTGTTGTAATATAAATCAACAGAAATAACAAAAATATTAGTGTACATGATTTGACCTGCTGTACTTAAATAAAGGAGATGTTGTTGTGTGTTTTTTTACTTGTATTTATACAGAAATGTTTTAACTTGCTGTCCACACAGAACATGCACAATTCCAGTCCCTGAAGGCCGCAAACAGGCACGGTTTTCAACCTGTTCTGTTTTCTGCCCTCGAGGACTGTAGTGGTGCAGGTCTGACTGACAGTTTTGCACTCTATCCCACTGTACTTTATATGTTTCTTTATTAAAGGAGATGTTTCGGTTGTACACTGCATTTTATGAATACATTTTTTTTTGTAATCACAGGTAAGACCATACTGTTGTGCTGAACTGTATTGTACTCTACATGTTTTGATCTGCTGTACTTAAATAAAGGAGATGTTGTTGTGTGTTTTTTTACTTGTATTTATACAGAAATGTTTTAAGGTTGTCGTGAAAACCTGCCCTGTTTGCTGCCCTCGAGGACTGTACTGGTGCAGACTGTTTTGCACACCATCCCACTGTACAGTATACAGTATGTTTTGACTTGTCATTCTTTAATAAAGGAGATGTTGCGTTTTGCTTATTTTATGAATAAAGAATTAGTGTTTTCACACATGTAGCAGTAAACCATACACCTGTTGATGTTTTGAATTGCTGTGCACTTAAAATGTGTACATTGTACAGTATTTGTAAATAAATGTTTTTGTACTAACTCCACCAATAAAAGAACATGTTGATTTGTCTTACATTGTTTCCATTTGCTCCTTTGCTACTGTAATAAAATACAGTCTTTCTAGAATGTCGAGGCATACTGCACTGTATACTGTAGGCATGCTCAGTATAAGTGTATTAAAAAAAATAGAAGACACAAACTGTACTGTATGTACTGGAACTGTATACTGTAGAAGACACATAATGTATGTGATACATG
>WSYH01010745.1:0-22443 GCA_036426205.1 Ascaphus truei | reverse complement strand
CTTCTCTCTCCTGCTTTCTCTCTCCCTTCTCTCTGTCTCTCCCTTTCTCTCTCATTATTTCCTTCTGCCCCCAGTTATACTAGGAGAGGAGGGGAGATCTGAGCTGGAACAAGGTTTTCGGTGGGGAGGGCCTGTGGTGCTATTACAGAATGAACTGTTATTATTGGGGGGAGGGGGGGGCGCTCACTCTTGCCATTTCTGCGGCCCCCTTCTCTTTCACAAAAAATTGGGGGATTCAATGTATTTGTCCGAACAAATTCACCTGCTGTGAACTCATACACGGCCCCCAGTGATCATCACTACTCGCAAAAATCGTAGCCCCCCTGAAATCATCCCACATCCTCTCCCTTTGTCTCTGTGTACCTCCTCCCCCTCCCCTTCTGTATATTTCACACCCTGTAATGCCCCTTCACAGGACCGTGACTGCCCCCTGGGGGCCATGTTGTGCGGCCCCCGGTCCTGGGAAGGTTCCCTTCTGTACCTGGGACCCTGGTTTGAGGCATGAGGTGCATGTGTGGCCAGCTCCTGTGTCAGTGCTGTGAGAGGGGAGGGATTCGTGGCGGCTCCATGGCCTGGGGCTGGTTCCTCTGGGGGTTTAGCTCATGGACATTGGGTGCAGTTTTTGTGGTGTGAGTGGAGGCTGCACCTGTGGTTTCCAGAGCGCATGGGCCGATCTACTGGTGTGTGTGAAGGCCAGTCCCGTGGCTTGTGGTGTGTATGAAGACCGGTCCCGTGGCATGTGCCATTGCTGCAGGCCCCTGCAGACGTGGCTCCCCACGTGGCTATGTCTCAGCAGAGCTCTTGTCACACTGCCTTCTCTCTGCAGATATCCGGGACATAGGGGCCAAGCCGGTCATGGTTTATATTCATGGAGGGTCATACATGGAGGGCAGCGGAAATATGATCGATGGCAGCGTGCTGGCCAGCTATGGGAACGTCATCGTCATCACCTTAAACTACCGCGTGGGAGTCCTGGGTCAGTGGGAGACGCTTATACCTCCGCTCTCTCACTTTGTGTGTGTTTTTCTTGCACTCCTTATCTTTCCGCCTCTCTATTCTCTCATACTTTCTCTCCAGTCCTCTCAGTCTCGTCCTCTCTCATCCCCTTCCTCTCTGTCTCGTTCGCTCTCATCCCCTTCCTCTCAGTCTCGTCCTCTCTCATCCCCTTCCTCTCAGTCTCGTCCTCTCTCATCCCCTTCCTCTCAGTCTCATCCTCTCTCATCCCCTTCCTCTCTGTCTCGTCCTCATCCCCTTCCTCTCAGTCTCGTCCTCTCTCATCCCCTTCCTCTCTGTCTCGTCCTCATCCCCTTCCTCTCTGTCTCTTCCTCTCTCATCCCCTTCCTCTCAGTCTCGTCCTCTCTCATCCCCCTTCCTTTCTGTCTCTCGCTTCTCCATCCCCTTCCTCTCAGTCCTCGTCCTCTCTCATCCCCTTCCTCCTCTCGTCGTCCATCCCCTTCCTCTCCTCGTCCATCTCTCTCTCCCATCCCCGTCCTCTCCATGTCTCATCCTCCTCCATCCCCTTCCTCTCGAGTACTTCCCAATCCCTCCTCTCAGCTCCCCTTCCTCTCTCTGTCCTCATCCCCTCCTCTCGTCCTCCCTCTCTCATTCCTCTCTCGTCTCGTCCTCCTCTCACCCTCCTCTCATCATCCCTTCTCCTCGTCTTGCCTCATCCTCTCTCATCCCCTTCCTCTCTGTCCGCCCCTCTCCTCCCCTTCCTCTCGTCTCCCTCTCTCATCCCCTTCCTTCTGTCCTCTCTCTCATCCCTTCTTCTGTCTCATCCTCCTCATCCCCTTCCTTCTCTGTCTCTTTCCTCTCCTCCCCTTCCTCTCGTCTCATCCTTCTCATCCACTTCCTCCTCTCTGTCTCAATCCTCTCTCATCCCCTTCCTCCTCCTGCTCTCCATCCTCTCGCCTCTCTCATCCCCTTCCTCTCTGTCCTTCCTCTCTCATCCCCTTCCTCTGTCTTGTCCTCCCTCTCCCCTTCTCTCTGTCTCGTCCTCTCTCATCCCCTTCCTTTC
The DNA here is from genome assembly GCA_036426205.1 of Ascaphus truei. Taxonomy (NCBI): domain Eukaryota; kingdom Metazoa; phylum Chordata; class Amphibia; order Anura; family Ascaphidae; genus Ascaphus; species Ascaphus truei. The sequence goes on along the minus strand of WSYH01010745.1, from coordinate 20,426 downwards.
TGTCTCATCGTCTCTCATCCCCTTCCTCTTCTGTCTCATCCTCTCTCATCCCCTTCTTCTCTGTCTCTTCCTCCTCTCCATCCCCTTCTCTCTCGTCTCGTCCTCTCTCATTCCCCTTCCTCTCTGTCTCCTCCTTCCTCTCTCTCATCCCTTCTCTCAGTCTCTTGTCCTCTCGCTCTCTCTCACACCCTTCCTTTTCTGTCTCATCCTCTCTCATCCCCTTCCCCTCTCTGTCTCATCCTCTCTCATCCCCCTGCCTCTCTGCTCTCTGTCTCATCCTCTCTCATCCCCTTCCTCTCTGTCTCGTCCTCTCTCATCCCCTTCCTCCTCTGTCTCGTCCTCCTCTCATCCCCTTCCTCTCTGTCTCGGTCCTCCTCATTCCCCTTCCCTCTCCTGTCTCATTCCCGTCTCTCTTCTCTTCATCCTCTCTCATCCCCTTCCTCCTGTCTCATCCTCTCTCATTGCTACCCTTACCTCTCGACCCTCCTCCTCGTCTCATCCCCTGCCGTCCTCCTCAGTCTTCCCGTCCTCTCTCAATCCCCTTCCTCTCTTTCGTCTCATCCTCTCATCATTCCCCTCCTCTCTCGTCTCAATCCTCTCTCATCGTCCCTTGCCCTCTCTGTCTCACATCCTCTCTCATCCCCTTCCTCCTGTCTCGTCCTCTCTCATCCCCTGCCTCTCTGTCTCATCCTCTCTCTCTCTCAGTCCCCTCCTCTCATGCTCGGTCCTCTCGTCATCCCTTCCTTTCTCTTCCCTTCTCTCATCCTCGTCTCCATCCCCTTCCTCCTCTCTGGTCTCATCTCTCTCTCCCCCTTCCCTCCTCATTCTCGTCCTCTCTCATCCCCTTCCTCTCTGTTGCCTTCTTCCGTCTTGTCTCTTCCCCCTTCTCTCCGCTCTGTCTCTTCCTCCATCTCCGTCTGTCTCCTGCCTCTCTCCCTCTCCCTTGCTCTACTCTCCACAGGCTGCAATGTATTTGGCATTATTGATCTGGGATTAAATACTTAATCAAATGTTTATATCTGGCCCCCCCGCGTAGTGGATACCGTTGGTGGGGGAGGGGGAATCTGGGGAGGGAAGTGTGGATGTGTCCTGTATGCATGGGGGTGGGTATGTTTTGGTGTATATATAATAGATCATTGTGCTGTTGTGTCAACCAAAACCACAAGAAGACAGCGCAGCTTCCTTGCGTAATTCTGTAGAGCAATTTAATGAAAAACAGGATAAAACCCTGATGTATCCTTAGTTTTTCATGAAATTGTTATCCGAATTACCAATGGAAGGCTCGCTTCTTGTTCTGCTAGCATGAATTGTGTGGAGTGGTGATCCTGTGCGCAGCTGCGCGCCATCTCCGTCAGCGTTCCATTTTCTATTCTTTTGACTGTGGCGTATCGCCCTTCCTTTTCCGTCTCCTTTTCCCCTCTCCCCTTCCTTTTTATTGCTCCTTGTTGTTTTTTTTATGTTGAGCTTCTCATGGGGTAGCCCTTAGCCATGTTCACCCGCTTCATTAATTTGTGACCCTCCTATATATTGGCGGCAGTATATATTTTGTTTTTGGTTCAATATATCAAAGCATCCGCCCCCTTTCCCTACGCCTATGGTACTACTGGTACACTTTGCGTGCATCGGTACTTGTTTCTCACAGAGTCCTGAGCCTGCCGCCTCTCGGAGCCGGTGGTAGGTCTTTTTTCTCCTCCGCGTGTCGGCGCCTCCCCTCCACACACCTCTGAGGGAATCCCAGCGGTGGGCAGGTAATAACCTCTCACAGGAACCGATACACACAGTAAAGAGTAAACACCACACAAATGTACATACTTAGCTTTACTGTAACCACAGTCCATACATAATGGCATAACTGTACCCACAGTATATCACAGCCTCCAGTGTACAACACCCAATGACGCACAGTGGTGGTTGCCCAAAGTTACTGAGGTGCTATGCACCAATACCCCTGGCGTCCTGGTCCCCAGTCATTTTTCCCACCCACTTGTGGAGGAGCGCTACCAACCGTCCCCTGCTTGATTTATGGGTGCACGTTTGGTACTGCCTGGGTACTCCATTAACCCAGTGTTGCTTAGCGTATAGTGATTGGAGCGGGTCCACCAGACCAGCGGGGCTCCCAACACACCATCCTCCAGTCCTCTCCTAAGGGGTCGCTGATCCCCAGCCGAAGGGCCCCCACAATGGTCTCTGATCCTGTGGACCTGTCCCCAGGCCGCAGGGCAACCACCGCGTGGCTTGTTCGCGTCACCGGTGGCTAGAATAACATAAGTGGGAAGAGTCCCCTATCTTGGGCCTTCCCTGCAAATCACCCTTACGGTGGTCTCAGGGCCCTAGCCGGGTGGCCTAGGCAAGATCACTGCCAAGGCAGGAATCACGCTCCCTGGACCACTACTCTTCTCTTTGCCTCCCCTCCGCGACTGACACGCGGCTTTCCGCTGCGGAGGATATCCTGATTGCTCACATCCCATGGTTGGTACAGGTCCCATGTTGCTCAGGTCCCGCCCTCTAGGGATTCTGGGACTTGTAGTCCCGCATCTTGCATCTCAGAGACGTCCTAAGATGGGCTGCGCACTTCTCCTCACCTGGCATGCGCAGTCTCGCCGCGAGATGGAGGCATGCTTCCTTTATTCCACAAAATGCCCCCTCCACACTCCCAATCGCACGTAGCTCCGTCCAACTGGCTGACAGACCCCCCGCACTGGGGCATCAGGTAGATAGGAACTTCGGCTATATATATATATATATATCTAGTATTTGTTTTTTGTGTGGGGGGAGTTGTGGAAGATATATGGGGGTGTATGTTGTTTGGTGTATTTGTTATACATTTTAATATCTGCTTTAAACACAGCTTTTTAACATAGGCTGAATAGTTGCAAACCATGAAAGCTGTGTTTAAAGCAGCATGCATTGGCTTAAGGGTTGTTTCATTGTAATGTGAGCTTGAGACAAAAGGTGGCACTGTGTGCTCATTTGCATGTCATTCCCCAGAATCCCTTGCTGCAGTGGAAGTGCTGTGTGCTGGGTGATAATGGTGAAAGGCGGGTTGCAGACCTGTCTAAGACATGCAAATGAACATTCAGTAATATTTCCATTTGCTATATATATATGTGTGTGTGGGGGGGGGGGGGGGTATATGTGTGCTGGTGTGTGTAGGGGTGTATATGTGGTTGTGGGGGTGGTGTTTATATGCAGTGTATGTGTGTGTATGTATGTATATATATATATAGTCAATGAAAAAATAGTTTGCACTCACGGTTTCTCAAATGAAGGCAGATGCTCGTCCCATATAGAAACATGTACAGGGTAACCAGGGAAGTCCAGGTAAGAAAGAGACAGCACACCGCAATATGATGAAGTAAATAAAGTGTATTAATAACACAGAGCAGCCACGTTGGCTGCCCTGTGTTGTTAATACACTTTATTTACTTCCATTATATTGCGGAGTGCTGTCTCTTTGTTACCTGGACTTCCTGGTTAGCTATATATATTATAATATAATATTATATATAATATATTATATTAATATATATACACACACACACACACAGGGCCCAACAAACTGGGCAAAAACCCATTCTCCCCCGCCCCAAAAGTCAGTCACCTCCCCCAAACACTCCTTCACCACACTTACCTGCGGTGGGGTCTGACGGCGTGGTGTGGCCTTCTCTGTCTTCTCCCCTGCAAATTCATCTGTTCCCCCTGCAGCTCCAGTTAAAATGGCCACGCGGCATCAAATGACGTAACGTGGCTCCGTATGACGTTACGTAGCATCCTGTTACTATGGCAACGCGGCGTCACTTGACGCCGCGCGCCCATTTTAACTGGAGCTGCAGGAGGAAAAGATTTGCAGAAGAATACAGAGAAGACCGGGAGATGCTGCCGCAGGTAAGCAGTCGACAGCGGCCACAAAGCAGTCGCCTATGGCGACCGGGCGAGTGCATTAGTCGACCTATGTATGTGTGTATGTTTGTGGGTAGGGTGCACAAAACTCTCTGAGGTTGTCTTCTTTCTGTATCCCTCACTGACCGATTTCTCTGTCCCTCCCCCAGTCTCTCTGCTTTCCTGTCTTTCATCCTAATACATAGTGGACAGACAGAGCCCCTGTAGATAGCACTCTGTTTCTGTTTCTACTTTCATTACAAGAACTCTAGCCCATTCTCTCCATATGAGGAACACTAGGGCCAGTGAATTACCCTAACACTGGGCATTAATACACCATTGTATACTCCTCTGGATACACCTATCCATAGAGTTAGCCACACTTGGCATCATTTAATCATTGTTTTAAACCCCAATATTTTAACGATATTGTCAACAAATAAAGTTATTTTAAATAAATCACCAATTCATACAGAAACAGAGTGCTATCTACAGGGGCTCTGTCTGTCCACTATGTATTAAGTTATACGCCCTTTGCAGCACCAGTTTCATTGTTCTATAGTAAAGCTGAAGCGGGGGTAAACATACGTATAAACCTGTCTTTCATCCTCCCTTTTTCTTCCTCTTTTCCCTCTCTCGGTTTTATTGATCCATTGTACGTAGTGATACCTTGTATGGAACCAAGTTGTTCATAGAAGAAGACAAATGTACAGAGCTTTCCCAACCTCATCGGTTTCTTCTTCAAGTGTACACTATCATTTCATCTATAAAGAACACTAATGTTAGTCTACAAAAATGTACCACAACCTACTGTACGTTGAATCTTCTTTTCTCCACCACTAATATGGCTACTAGAACATAGATGTAGTTCAATTTATGGGGTCCTTCCCTTTCTGATCGTGCCCTATTTTGGGGGATCTCTGTGATTGGGGCATTTTTTGGGGGGTCCTTGTGGTTCAGGGGCCCCTCTCTGATGTGGTTTCTCCCCCCGCAGGGTTCCTGAGTACAGGGGATCAAGCAGCAAAGGGGAATTATGGGCTTCTGGACCAGATCCAGGCGCTGCGCTGGGTGAGCGAGAACGTGGCTTTCTTTGGGGGTGATCCCCACAGGATCACTGTGTTCGGCTCCGGGATCGGGGCATCCTGCGTCAGTCTCCTTACCCTGTCCCACCACTCCGAAGGTACATGGAAAGCCCATCTGCGTGTGAAGTCATGATTGTTACCCCAGGACACCCAACCCAACAATTAAATAAAGACTCCCCCTCTCCTCCCATCCTGACACCTTTACCCAATACCTTCACCCCATGTCTACAGTACCCCATCACCCTATACAATTACCCCATCACCTGGTACCTTTACCCCATGTCTCTCACCATCTTTCTGCCCATCTCTCTTTATCTTCATGTCTTTCTCTCCCTTTTCTTTCTCACTCTCTGGTCACTTCCCCCTTTTTTCTGACTCTCTCCTGGGTGGGAACATTTTCTTCCTTGGCAAATACTCACATCCTTGAACAGATGGCCACCAGGGGTCACTAGAAGCCCTATTGTTGCACTCAGAAGTTATAGCACCCAGGTATAGGTACTGTACCTTCAACAGTACCTATACCTGGGTGCTATAACTTCTGAGTGCAATTGTCTGTCTCTGTGTGTGTCTGTCTCTGTGTGTGTCTGTCTCTGTGGTGTGTGTGTCTTTTGTCTTATTGTGTCTGTATTGTCTCTGTGTCTGTCTGTCTTGTGTCTGTCTGTCTCTGTGTCTGCTGTCTCTGTGTCTCTGTGTCTGTGTCTGTGTCTGTGTTGTCTCTGTGTCTGTCTCTGGCTTGGTATGAAAGTGCTTATCCAGTGTAACTGTTGCCTCTCGTGGCAGGTCTGTTCCAGAGAGCCATATCCAAGAGCGGCTTGCGCTGTCCAGCTGGGCAGCGTCAATTACCAGCCAGTGAAGTAGTACAGCAGCCCCTGGCAGAGAAAGTGGGCTGCAATGTGCGTGGCACCATGGACATGGTGGACTGTCTGCGACAGAAGAGTGTCAAAGGAACTGGTGGAGCAGGACATCCGCCAGCCCGGTACCACGTGTGGATTCGGGCCAGTCATGATGGGGATGGTTCCCTGATGACCCCGGAGAATCCTCATGGAGCAGGGTGAGTTCTAAACTACGATATCATGCTGGGGTCAACCAGGGCAAGGCCTGGAAATTTGTGAGAAACGTGGTGGATGCAGAGGACGGCGTCGTCAGGGAGTGACTTCGATTACTCTGTGTCCAACTTCGTGGACATCTGTATGGGTATCCAGAGGGCAAAGATTACGCTGCGGTGAGAATATAAGTTCATGTACACGGACTGGGCCGACCGTGAACAACCCTGAGACACGCCGCAAACACCTGGTGGCTCTGTTCAATGATCACCTGGTGGTGGAGCCATGGTGGTGACCGCTGACCTGCAAGCCCGCTATGGCTCGCCCACTACTTCTACGCCTTCTACACACCACTGCCAGAGCCTGATGAAGCCGGGCATGGTCCGACGCAGCCCACGGGAGCCGACGTACATATGTGTCGTTGTCCCCATGTGGGCCCCACGATCTCTTCCCCTGCAACTTCTCCAAGAATGATGTGATGCTGAGTGCGGTTGTCATGACGTATTGGACCAAACTTCGCCAAGACCGGGTAAGTGGAGGGAGGAGTGAGGCAAGGTGTGAGAGTGTGTGTGGGAAGAGAGGAGGGAGGTGAGGCACAGGGTGTGAGAGTGTGTGGTGGGAGAGGGGAGGAGGTGAGGCACAGGGTGTGTGTGAGAGTGATGGTGGGAGAGGGGAGGAGGTGAGGCACAGGGTGTAGAGAGTGGGTGTGGGAGAGGGGAGGATGGTGAGGGACGGAAGGGGGGGAGAGGGATGGGGGGGGGGTGAGTAGCTGAGGAGGAGGGTGAGGCAACAGGGTGGGGGAGAGAGGGGAGATTTGATGAGAAGGTGAGGAAACAGGGGTTGAGGGAGGAGTCCGCGTAGGGGTGAGAGGGGAGGAGGTGGAGGACAGGGGAGTGAGAGGCGGGGGTGTGGGAGAGGAAGGAGGGAGACACGAGTGGAGGGGAGAGGGCCGGTGGGGGGGGAGAGGAGAGACGAGGGGAGGCAAGGGGGCTGAGGTTGGTGGGGTGGGAGAGGGCGGTCGACGGAGAGGGGAGGGAAGGGGCGTGTGGGAGAGGGGAGAAGGTGAGTGAGGACATGGGGTGTGAGAGGGTGGTGTGGATACGAGGGGGAGGAGGGTGAGGAAAAGGTCAATTTTGTGGAGGGTGGTGGGAGAGGGGAGGAGGGGAGGAACAAGGAGTGAGAGTGTGTGGGGAGAGGAGGGAGGTGAGGCAAGGGTGTGAGAGTGTGTGTGGGAGAGGGGAGGAGGTGAGGACGGGTGTTGTAGTGAGAGTGTGTGGGAGAGGGGGAGGAGGTGAGCCAGGGTGTGGAGGGTGTGTGTGGGAGAGGAGGAGGAGGTGAGGCCAAAGGATGTGGGAGAGTGTGGGGGGGTGGGAGAGGGGGGAGGGTGAGGCCAGAGGGGGTGGAGCGAGGGGAGAAGGTGAGGCCAGGGTGAGAGTGTGTGGGGAGAGGGGAGGAGGTGAGGCAAGGTGTGAGAGTGGTGTGGGAGAGGGGGGAGGTGAGGCACCCGATGTGAGAGGGTGTGTGAGAGGGGAGGAGGTGGAGGCACAGGGTTGTTGTAGTGGTGTGTGGGAGAGGGAGAGGGAGGAGTGAGGCAAGGGTGTGGGAGAGGACAGAACTAGAAGAGGAGGTGGAGTATGATAAACCGGATCTAAAACCCTATTATAAGGATGATGTCTATGAAGGGAATGATGAAAATGAGAGGACTTTGGGGTATAAATTAGCAGTGGAGGTAGGTAAAAGTTAAAGAAAATGTTTGTGGGAAGATATGCTATAAACCCCAAATATCTGAGATTGAGGAACGCTAAAATACATTTGCAAATGGAGAAGGCATCAAAAACTGGGTATGTTTGCCAAAATGGGGGATTTTAATTATCCAGACATAGACTGGGGCAATGAGATTAGCATTACAACGAAAGGAAACAGGTTTTTGGGGGGCGCTTAAAGACAATTATATGACCCAAATTATTGAGGAAACCACAGGAGAGGGGCAATACTGGATTTGGTAATGTCAAACAATGTGGAAGTAAATAGCAAATATCAAGTCCTGGAACATTTGGGTAACAGTGATCATAACATGGTCACATTTGAAATAATTATCCAAAAACAAGATTACTTGGGGTCAACAAAGACCTTAAACTTTAGCAAGGCCGATGTTTATATAAACGAGGTCAATCTACAAGTAATACACTGGGATGATGTTTTCACAGGGAAAAAATTTAGAAGATAAATGGGCAGTCTTTAAAACATTGTTAGAAAACGCACCTTATCAGTGGTATACCCTTAGGTAATAAGTATAAAAGAAATAAGTCAAAACCAATGGGCTAAATAAAAAGATAGGGGAGGAAATGGAAAAAAGAAGAGGAGGGTTTAGATTATTAAATCACAAGGCAAGGAAGCATCGTAGCAGAATTATAAGCAAGTGTGTAACAAAAATTGCAAAGAAAGCATCAAATTACCAAAAATCTATAATGAAAAAAGGATTGCGATAGAAAGTAAGGTCAACCCTAAAAAGTTCTTTAAGTAACCATAACAAAAAATGAGAAACGAGAAAGAAAATATAGGACCCTTTCAGTGTGAGATGGGCAGGCAGATTATTGGAGATAAGGAAAAAGCAGAGGTATATTAAACACATTCTTTGCCTCTGTGTTACCAGAGAAGAATCAAGTTCAATAGTAGTGCCGCAGGAGGAAAGCCACAAACCTCCATATTAATGAACAATTGGTTTAACTGAGAGAAGAAAGAAGTTCATAACGCGATTGAAACAATTAAAGTAAATAAGGCACACTGGCCCCGAGTGCATAATCCAAGAGTTTTCAAGGGAGTTAAGCTCAGTAATAGCCAAAAACATTATATTTAATATTCAAGGACTCCATTTCCACAGGCTCAGTACCACAAGATTGGCGTAAAGCAGATGTGGTGCCTATTTTTAAAAAGGGAGCTAGATCACAACCGGGGAATTACAGACCTGTAAGCCTGACTTCAATAGTGGGGAAGCTACTTGAAGGTTTAATACGGTATTATATGCAGGAATACCTAATGGCAAACAAAATTATTAGTAATAGTCAGCATGGTTTTATGAAGGATAGATCTTGCCAAACTAACTTTATTTGTTTCTTTGAGGAGGTAAGTTGGAATTTAGACCAGGGTAATGGTTGATGTGGTCTACTTGGATTTTGCAAAAGCTTTTGATACTGTTCCACACAAGAGGTTGGTGTACAAAATAAAGCAAAATATATGCACCTGGATTGAAAAGTGGTTGAAGGACAGACAAGCGACAGAGAAGCCCAATGCTACATCCAATATGACAAAAATACACAATAAAATACTTATATATTCTCTTGAAAAAGGGTCATTTAGTTTAACCCTTTGGCCAAAGGATCGTAAGCCTGCAGATCGTAAACAGGCGACTTACTGTAACTCAGCGCTCACCACAAACAAGGCGTGACCACGAGGCCGAGGTGGGGATTTAATATAACACCAGCCCACAGCAGCGTGGGCGCATCTGGAGTGTAGATTGGTCGAGGTAGTCGGGTCGGGGTAGGAGAGGTCTGGATGGTCAGTAATACTTGCCGAGGTCGGTGTTGGAGAGTAGCGGATCGTAGGAGGTACTTAGCAGTGGTCTGGATTGGTGAGAGGCGGATCGTCGTGGTACTTTGCCGGGGTCGGGATGGAGAGGTGCGGATGGTCGTACGTAGCCGAGGTCAGGAGAACAGAAGAGCAGAGTCCGGAGGAAAAGCTAAGGTCAGGAACAAGGAGCAGGATAAGACAGGAGGCGAGACAGCAGTGAACACTTCGCTAGCAGGAAGGTTTATGCTCAGCAAATTTGCCAGTGTGGCAGCTGAGCATATAAAGGGAGATTGTCCAATGAGAGGAGAGCATACTCGGGTATGCCTGGCTGTGGTTGGCTGGAGAGATAGCACAGGTGTATACACAGGCAGAGGAGCAAGGAAGGTTCTGCGCATGTGTGCGAGTGCCGCGTATAGCGAGTGCGCGCTGCGTGACGGTGGTGTCACCACGCGAGCTTAGCCTGGAGGTGGGGACAGCATTTAATGCAGAGTGTGATCCGCGCACGCCCCTAGATGGAAGGCTGGTATTCGCGGACAGGTGAAATGTGCTGCAGGAGGCAGGAGGAGCGGAACACCCGGTCACGGGTTGGGGTACGCGAGGAGCGCGCCGAGGATCACGGATCCTTACACTTACACATTAAATGGAGATATATTGGGGGAATCCTTGATGGAGAAGGATTTAGGAGTGCTTGTAGACAGCAGGCTTAGCAATAGTGCCCAATGTCATGCAGTAGCTGCAAAGGCAAACAAGATCTTATCTTGCATTAAACAGGCAATAGATGGAAGGGAAGTAAACATAATGATGCCCCTTTACAAAGCATTAGTAAGACCACACCTTGAATATGGAGTACAATTTTGGGCACCAATCCTAAGAAAATACATTCTGGAACTAGAGAGAGTGCAGGGAAGAGCCACCAAATTAATAAAGGGGATGGACAATCTGATTTATGAGGAGAGGCTAGCTAAATTAGATTTATTTACATTAGAAAAGAGGCGTCTAAGAGGGGATATAATAACTATATACAAATATAATCGGGGACAGGAGATTTCAAAATAATTATTCATCCCAAGGGCAGTACAAATTACTCGGGGCCATCCCTTAAGGTTGGTGGAAAGGAGATTTCACCAGCAACAAAGGAAAGGGTTATTTACAGTAAGGGCAGTTACAGTGTGGGATTCATTACCCATGGAGACTGTGATGGCAGATACAATAGATATGTTCAAAAAAGTTTGGACATCTTTTAAGAAAGGAAAGGCATACAGGGATATACCAAATAAGTGAACATGGGAAGGATGTTAATCCAGGGATTAATCCGATTGCCAATATTTGGAGTCAGGAAGGAATTTATTTTTCCCCTTATGAGATATCATTAGATGATATGACTCTGGGGTTTGTGTTTGCCTTCCTGTGGATAAATATACTGTAAGTATAGATATAGGATAAAGTATCTGTCGTCTAAATTTAGCATAGGTTGAACTTGATGGACGTACGTCTTTTTTCAACCTCATCTACTGTGTAACTATGATTTAAACTGTGACCTTTCCTCCCCAGGGACCCCAACAAGCCGGTACCGCAGGACACCAAGTTCATCCACACCAAGGCAAACCGCTTTGAGGAGGTAGCGTGGTCCAAGTACAATCCACGGGATCAGCTGTACCTTCACATCGGGCTGAAACCACGTGTGCGTGACCACTACAGAGCCACCAAGGTGGCTTTTTGGAAACACCTGGTTCCACATCTATACAACCTGAATGGCTTGTTCCAGTACACTTCCACCACCACCAAGGTTCCACCATCTGACACCACACAGAACTCCCACATCACTCGCCGTCCGAAGATCTGGGATACCAAGCGCCCGCCTGTCTCACCCACCATCTCCAAGGAGACGTGGCACCCGGAACTGGACCCCGTAGTGATCCAGGACCCACGGGATTATTCCACTGAGCTGAGTGTCACCATCGCAGTGGGAGCCTCCCTCCTCTTCCTCAATGTGCTGGCCTTTGCTGCACTGTATTACCGCAACGACAAGCGGCGTCAGGACACACAGCGCCAGCCCAGTCCACAGAGTGCCACGACTACGAGGGACCCCACCCACAGCCCTGTCCCCCTCGAGGAGCTGAACTCTCTGCAGATAAACGCTGTGCACCAGGAGTTCGAGGGAGGGGGGATGTCCAGCCATGATAACCTGCGCCTGGCTGCACTCCCTGATTATACACTCACCCTGCGCCGCTCACCAGATGACATCCCACTCATGACTCCTAACACCATCACCATGATCCCCAACTCACTGGTGGGACTGCAAAGCCTTCACCCATACAACACCTTTTCTGCCGGTTTCAACAGCACTGGCCTCCCCCACTCACACTCCACCACTAGGGTATAGCCCCCTCCCCATGCTGCCCCTGATACTGGGCCCACATGAGATGCCCCAGACCTGGGGGAGGGGGAATATGACACATTCCAAACCTCCCATGAAGTGGGGAGCTGGTGCAGAGCTCCCTGTGTTAAGCAAAGTGGGGGGGGGGGAGATTCAGTGAGGACCCCCCTCAGGAACATGCGTGCTCTGTGCTCTTGGTTAGGTAGTGGGGGGGGGGGAGATTCAGTGAGGACCCCCCTCCTCAGGAACATGCGTGCTCTGTGCTATGGTTAGGTAGTGACTTTGTTGAGGGGACAATGCTTTTTGTTTGTTAGACAAAAAGTTTTTTTAAAAAGCCATGTGGGAGGGTTAGGGTTTAAATTTAGAGTAGGGGACTTCTTCCTGCCCCCCACACTTATCTTTTCCTCCTATATCTCAAATGTGTGCCAAATTCCGACACCAGCGATAGGGGGGATCAGACTGCTGGTGATTGGGGAGATGTAAGATAGCCTCATTACATGGGATGCATCCTGTGCCAAATTCCTGTAACCAGCCATCGTAAGGGGCGGTGGGAGTGTCACTCAGGCAGGAAGGAGGGGGCCTGTTATATACAAGATAGATGGGGGGAGGGCGGGCACTTCTACCAGCTCTGAATAACACTGACCCCTATTCCAAATATGTGCCAAATTCACAAGCCAACAATCAGTAATGGTGGGGTGGGGACAGATCAGTCGCTTGAGTATTTGCTCACTGTTGCGTTTGAGCAGTTACTTGCGGGTCCCCCAGTGAGGGGCATGGTTAGTGGGTGCTCACACCTTGGTGGGGAGCTTTATTTTTGGTTGTCCTTGTCCTGTGGTTTGTGATGTTTCCATTTCCATGGATATGTGAGGACATTACGTGAGACAAAGTGTCTACAATCAGTGGAGCAGTGTATACACCATGGTTACTATCACAGCACACACCCTGTGCGTCACCCCCTGCCTCACTGAATACTTGTGTATTGCGTGTGTATGCGTGTGTGTGTGTATGGATGTGTATGTGTATATGTATATATATACATTTTCAAAAAATGAATAGTACCGACCTTGAAGATTGTTGATGTATCTAAATGGAACAAACAAAATGATAAGATGAGTTTAGCAGAGGATGGTTTCGATCCATCGACCTCTGGGTTATGGGCCCAGCACGCTTCCGCTGCGCCACTCTGCTAGATGAAAGAAAAATAACAAGAGAGAGAGAGAGAGAGAGAAAACATTTTTAAGAGTTCCATAGAGTCACCGTGGCATGTCACTGCATCATGTCTCACACTGTGGCATGTCACTGCGTCATGTCTCACACCGTGGCATGTCACTGCATCATGTCTCACACTGTGGCATGTCACTGCATCATGTCTCACACCGTGGCATGTCACTGCGTTGTCTTACACTGCATCATGCCTCACACTGCTTCCCTCTCCCATTCACATTAGTTGTGTGTGAGTAATGTGTGTATCTTGTGTTGCAGTCCTGCAGTGTGTCGTCAATCAGGAGCAGTGCATGACCTGCATGTGGAATCAGCACGGAACGCCGAGTGAGAACTACTCGCTGTACTACTGGTATGTGACAAAGTGTGGTTCCTAATCACACAGGGACACACACACAGTGACACACAGTTTCATACATGCAGTGACAGTGACACAGTTTCATAATTGCATAGTGACACACACAAAGTGACACACAGTTTCATACTTGCATAGTGACAGTGACACACACACACACACAGTGACACACAGTTTCATACTTGCATAGTGACAGTGACACACACACACACAGTGACACACAGTTTCATACTTGCATAATGACAGTGACACACACACACACACACAGTAACACAGTTTCATACTTGCATAGTGACAGTGACACACACACAGTGACACACAGTTTCATACTTGCAGTGACACAATCATGTATGTATATCTTTATTTATATATCGACATTAATGTACATAGCGCTTCACAGCAGTAATACACGGGGTAATCATATAAATAAGCAGAAGATCAGGAGCGCAAATACTTCCAGGATTATGTAGCTAATAAAATAAAGGACATATTTATAATGCAATTTCGTTTTAAACCAAAAAAAAATGTAGGTGAAGGTTCATAAGTATCTCACTCACAATTGCAGAGACTGTTATACGCAGTTTGGTTATATAGAGTAACCAAATGTTTTCTTCAGATATTATCAATCCTGTCGCTCAGGAACAGGATGGATAGGATGGGTAAATTCCCATATGTGAAGAACAGAGATAGTATAGATTGCTTTATATACTGTATGATGCAAGATAAAAGTAATACACTTACAAAAGTGCTGTAAGTACAGGTATTATTGGGACCTTTCAGGGTCAGACAGTGGTTGAAGACTGCGGCCCTCCTTCCTTATGGTCCACCTGCAGTGGCCGTCCACAGGGGAAGATATCAAGGTTCAGGGAGGGTAGAACACAGGTTTACCCCTGAGGAAGCTCCATTCGAGTGAAACGCGTAGGGTGAGCATACAGCATGTTTGGAAACCCCCAAAGTGTGTGCTGGACAACTCTGAGGATCCTGGGCCAAGTGTTGACAGACCTAGGCAGTGTGCTTGTGCTACTGGGTGTATGATAGTGCTTCTAAGGCCGTGATTATACCAAAAGCGTCCGGCAGTGTTACACTGCGCGCCACCGCGCAACTCAATAACAAATAGCAACAATAAAATGAAAGTGCACCCACCCAGCGCGACGCCTGGAGCTGCAGGGCGGCGGACAGGAGGACAGACTTGAGAATTTGTTCTTGGAAGGCGACGGCTGTGTCACGTGAGCGGTTCAGCCAATGAGGGCGAACTGCTCACGGCCACACCTCCCTGTCTCCTCCGGCTGCCTCCTGACTTCAGTTCACAAGCCGCTTTGCCGGATCGCACGCCCTGCCGGAGCTAGTATGATCGTAGCCTATCAGTAATGTGGAAGGAGGTAGTAGGGCCAGGTTTGGGAGGAAGTATGAGGAGCTCTGTTTTAGCCATGTTGAGTTTAAGGCGGCGGAGGGCCATCCAGGATGATATAGCAGAGAGACATTCAGAAACTTTGGTTTGTACAGCAGGTGTAAGGACAGGTGTTGAAAGGTAAATTTGTGTGTCGTCGGCATAGAGGTGATAATTAAACCCAAAAGATGTGATTAGGTCACCTAGAGAGAGTGTGTACAGAGAAAAGAGAAGAGGTCCCAGGACAGAGCCCTGGGGTACCCCCACAGAGAGATCAATAGAGGAGGAGGTGTTAGCAGAAGAGATACTGAAAGTACGATGGGAGAGGTAGGATGAGATCCAGGATAGAGCTGTGTTCCGAATACCAAGAGTATGGAGAATATGGAGGAGAAGAGAGTGATCCACAGTATCAAATGCTGCAGAGAGGTCGAGTAATATGAGCAGAGTGTAATAACCTCTGTCTTTGGCAGCATGGAGGTCATCAGTTATTTTAGTGAGGAGAAAAATAGGGTGCTCCACCCCAGTGAAACTTCATCCAAACTTGGACTAATATCTTCATATATAAAACTCCATCATGAGATCTAAGGAGTGGGTATTTAAATATATTGACCTGTGAGTCACTTGAATAATACCAGCATCAAAGTACTCAACTATTGCAGTCACAAATAAAGTCTCTTACCCACTCCCACAGTCTCCAATGATCAGTAGTGGTGGCATGCCAGCCATGGAAGGGAATCCAGTAACAGCAACAAACAGCAGCAAATAGCGCACAGCCAGGTGAAAATTAAACGTTCAATTCCATTTATTTCAGTACATGACTGATGACAAAATTACCCCCATGGGGACAGAAAACGCACCTCCTACGCGTTTCGGACCGGTAGGTCCTTTATCAAGGAGTCTGGCACATGGAGCAATTAGGTGTCCTATATACCCCTAGTTTAATCAAAAAATAATGTGACATACCTGTGTGAAATCGGGTAGATCCTCACTGCGCCCGCGAGTGACGTCACGTAGGGCGCCACCACTACAGGTACCAAGGCCTGTGGGTAAAAAGCGCCCCCCAGTGCTACAACGCACCTGCTCACTAGAGGAGAATAACTGAAACAACAGGCCTGTGAATCGGCAATAAGTCCCGCCCCCATGACATAACATCGGGCCCCCGATTGGCTAATGCGCGCCGCTGCTCAACCAATGGAAAGCCAGGTTGAACAGCTAACACGCCCACCCCTCGGACATCCACGCAATGCCACAAGCAAGCGTACAACAACTACTATAAAATGATACACTTGTTACACAAGATGACCACATACTAATAATAACAGTATTCTGCTCAAAATTCAAAATTCAATACAACAACAGACAGGACGTCCTACGGGTATCTGACCCCCACTGCTCCATATCCCATTGAACACAATAGAATATATAATGATACAAACAATGTCACTGGATACACACTTAAGTGACAGCAAGGTTAAAATATACTAACTAACAAATACAATTTATTACCCACAAAAGTTCAACCATATATCTTTATATTCTTCTATTTTTTCATTACACCATGGAGATTTAACTAGAATGTTTTATATAATTTTAATATAAAGATATATGGTGGAACTTTTGTGGGTAATAAATTGTATTTGTTAGTTAGTATATTTTAACCTTGCTGTCACTTGGAATTGAATTTTTAATTTTCACCTGGCTCCCTAGTTATTTTAGTGAGGGCTGTTTCAGTGGAGTGAGCAGTGCAGAAGCCAGATTGTAGAGGGTCTAGGGAGAATAGGTGGTGAGAAAATGAAGCAAGTGAGAGAATACAAAATGTTCAAGGAGTTTGGAAGCAAAAGGCAGGAGGGAGACGGGTAGATAGAAAGACTGGTAGGGTCAAGCTTGCTATTTTTGAGTAATAGTATAACACTTGCATGTTTGAAGGAGGGAAAGGTATCAGAGTAGAGGGAGGAGTTAAAAATGTGTGTGCGCGTAGGGATTATAGTAGAGGTTTTAGGAGATGGGAGGGAATGGGGTCGAGAGGGCAAGTGGTAGAGGCAGAAGAGGAAATCAGCAGTGACACATCCTCCTCTGGGACAGGGGAAAAAGAGTCAAGGAAGGCAGGAGGAGAGTTAGGAAGAGGTGTAGGATAGGAGGAGGATACAGAGGGGGTGTTCTGATGTATGGATTCCACCTTTTCCTTGAAATAGTCGGCAAAGTCCTGAGGTGAGATGGAGCAAGAAGAACAGGCAGCCAAGGGTGGTCTGAGTAGAGAGTCAGAGAGAAAAGAAAAGTAGGTTTATTTAGCCTGGGAGAGGACAGAGTTGAAACAGGATAACATATATTTGTAGTGAAGGAAGTCGAGTGTGAGATTTCCTCCTGAGGCGTTCAGAGGAACGAGTTCAGGAATGCAGCATGTGTGTGTGGGAATTTAGCGAGAGTCTGGGGTTAGAAGGGTGAGGGCGGCAGAGAGAAAACGGGGCATGTAGATCAAGAGAGGAGGACAAGGCAGAGTTGTAGTTCCTGACCAGGTTGTCAGGATCTGGAGCAGAACTGAGAGAGGAGAGGGAGGAGCGTAAAGTGGAATCAAAAGCTGGTAGGTTAATAGAGAGAAGGTTTCTGCAGAAACAAGGGGGAGATGAAGGTGGAGAGGGGGAGAAGTGAGATAATGGTCAGAGAGAGGAAAGGGGGAAATGGAGAAATCAGAGAGAGAAATGTTTAGTGAAAACCAGGTCTAGGTAGTAGCCATCCCTGTGGGAGCTGGCTGCAGACCACTACTGTTGAATGGCAAAAGAAGAGGTTTGAGAAAGCGGGAGGCCAAAAGAAGAGGTTTGAGAAAGTGGGAGGCCCAAGGGAGAAAGGGGTCATCAATGTGGCAATTGAAGTCCCCAAGGAGAAGAACAGGGGAGTCTGAGGAGAGAAAGAAAGAGAGCCAGGACTCAAAGTGAGAGAGAAAGGCAGAGGGGGGATGAGTAGAGGTAGGTGGGCTATAGATGACCGCCACATGGACAGGGAGAGGAGAGAAGATCTGGACAGTGTGAGCCTCAAAGGAGGGAAAAGCAAGAGAGGGAGGAATAGGAAGGGCACGGTAACAGCAGAGAGAGGAGTAGCCCCACGCCTCCACCCCTGCCATCAGGGCGCGGAGTGTGGGAGAAGGAAAGGCCACCATAAGAGAGGGCAGCTTCCAGAGCAGAGTCAGACTGAGTGAGCCAGGTCTCAGTTATAGCAAAGAGAAGCAGGGAGTGAGAGAGAAAGAAGTCATGCACAGAGAGGAACTTGTTAGAAAGGGAGCGTGCGTTCCAAAGAGCACAGGAGAAAGGGAGAGAGGAGGGAGGGTGGCAGGGGATGGGTATGAGGTTGGAGGAGTTGATACCAGAAAAACATGTAGGAATAAGGCAGGGACCAGAATTGGGAGAAATATCCCCAGAAGCAAGGAGGAGAAGCATGGATAGAAAGAGGATGTGTGAGGATGATTTGTAGGGGTGTTTTAGTGCAGGGGATATAGCTGTGTGGTGTCAGAGGACGCAGGTAAGAAAGGAGTTCATGTGAACTGAGAAGTGGTGAAGAAAGGAGAGATGGAGATATATGAATCAAGTCAGAGACATAATGAGGCTGGTAGAAAGAAATGTGTATTTTGAAAAGAAGTGAGGTCACAGCAGATATAAATGCTAGCGGCGGTGTGGCAGTGATAGTAACGTGCCGAGATGTGCAGTCCGGGATTGATAATATCCTCCTTTCCAGCGTAGTTCAAATCCAGGATTCAGGGCCAGGAGGTGTTCTGTTGTCCACTTCTTGTTCCACTCCTGTTAAACTCCAGACTGCTCGCCACTTAAAAAAGTCCCACCCAAATGATGGGCTGCTTTACATGCAGGCTGCTCCCCCAGTCTGTCTCTAGCTATATATGTCTAAGGCCGAGTCCATGTGCCCTGCTGGCGTGCTGAGGCGCGCTGAGGCACAGGGAAAGCGGGTGCTTTCCCTGGCCTTGCGGTTGCTTACCGCACGCGCTCTCAGCAGCCGTCAGGGGGCGGGCACGTCACTAGCCGGGGGCGGGTCAGTGACGTCACGGAGCTGGTTCGCCCTCATTGGGCGAACCGCTCACGTGACCGGCCTGTCTCGCCGGCAAGCGGGGGAATTTTAAATTCCCCCAAGACCTGCGCTTCCGCAAACGCGCGGAAGCGCAGGTGAGCCCCTACTAAAGCCGCTTTAATTGCGGCTGTAGGGGCTCAGTGCTGAGTGGGAGCGCGCTTCAGCACGCTTCCGCCAGCAAGCAGGTAACATGTCCGGTGCCTAAGACGTCACCTGATTGAATTAGGTTCTGCCCAGTCCCCCATCTCCTGTCTCCCTCTGCCCCCCACTCCACAGTCACACCCCCCTCTCTCCCCCATCTTCCTGTCTCCCTCTCCCCCCCACTCACACAGACACTCCCCCTCTCTCTCCCCCATCTCCTGTCCTCCCTCTCCCCCCCACTCACACAGCACTCCCCCTCTCTCTCTCCCATCTCCTGTCTCCCTCTCCCCACCACTCCCACTCACACAGACAATCCCCTCTTATCCCCCATCTCCTGTCTCCCTCTCCCCCCCGCTCACACGGTCACACACACCCTCATCTCCTGTCCCCCTCTCCCCCCCCACTCACTCAGACACTCCCCCTTTCTTATCCCTCATCTCCTGTCTCCCTCTCCCCCCCCTCACACAGACACTCCCTCTCTCTCCCTCATCTCCTGACCCCCTCCCCCCCACTTAGAGTCACACACTCCCCCTCATCCCTTATTCCCCTCTTCCTTCCACTCGCACAGGGACACACTCCCCCTCTCTCTCCCCCCATCCCTGTCTCCCTCTGCCCCCCCTCAGTTACACACCTCCCTCTATCTCCCCCATCTGTCTCCCTCTTCCGCCCTCCCCCCACACAACAGTCACAAACCACAAGCCTCTCCCTCTCAACACCCATCCCATCTCCCTCTGCCCCCACTCACACAGTGACACACTCCCCCTCTCTCTCCCCATCTCCTGTCTCCCTCTGCCCCCCACTCACACGGACACTCGCCCTCTCTCTCCCCCCCACTCACACACTCCCCCTCTTTCCCACATCTCCTGTCTCCCTCTACCCCACGCTCTCTTATCCCCCTCCTCCTGTCCCCCTCTCCCCCCCACTCACAGTCACACACTTCTCACTCTCCCATTTCCTGTCCCCCTCTCCCCCCACTCACAGTCACACACTCCCCTTCTCTCTCCCCCATCTCCTGTCTCCCTCTGCCCCCCACTCAGTCACACACTCCCCCTCTGCCCCCCACTCACACAGTGACACACCCCCTCTCCCCATCCCCTGTCCCCCTCTCCCCCACTCTCACAGACACTCCCCCTCTCTCTCTCCCCCATCTCTTTTCCCCCTCTTCCTCCTACTCGCACAGTGACGAACTCCCCATCTCTACCCCCCTCTCGCAGTGGCACACACCCCCTCTCTCCCCCCACTCGCACAGTGACACACTCCCCCTCCCCCCCCCCCCCCCTTCCTCCCGCCCCCCCCCCCCCCCCCC
>WSYH01010744.1:0-22444 GCA_036426205.1 Ascaphus truei | reverse complement strand
GGGCAGGGCTTGTGGCCTGTGACAGGTCATGGGCAGGGCTTGTGGCCTGTGACAGGTCACGGGCAGGGCTTGTGGCCTGTGACAGTTGTGAACAAGTTGTTACACACTGCACAACTGATGCTTGTTCCGTTTCATATTTGTTTTTTTTTGTTTGTGTCCAAAAACTAGTCAGTAGTAACTGCTTGTGCATTTGTCTTTTTGGTGCCTCCTTTGTAGGTGTCAGCTCCAGATTTTCTACAGATGGCAGCGGTAGGATGTTGACAGGAACATGCACAGAACTTTCAGCTACTTTACCGGTAACATTCCGACCTGGGGAATGAACATCAGATGCATGGGGTGAAAAATTAGCACCATGTAAAGATCCTTCCTCTGATGGGTTAAAGTTGAAATTTGGTGCTGTAGTCATTCTCAAGTAATTAGCTTGGGTTAGCTGAACAACTACTGCTTCTAATGTAGTGTTTAATTTTTTTATCTGTTTAGGAACTTCAATGAAGACTCTGTGGAGATGTGACAATTGTGATATCGTTTCTTCCTGCAGTGATATCATCCTTTCGTGCACTGTCATCAGACCTGAATGGCGACGATTTTCTGCTTCAACAATTTTTTCCTCAGAAGCTACTATTGCATCGTATGTGTTATTTGATGGACGATTTGCCTGTGTAACTGTTTCAATGGGAACCTCGTCATGGTCACTTGATTGCATTTCTGTGTCTATGGTGGCATCATCATCATCATCATCATCATGTGCTATAAATAAATGTTTAAAACCAGAGACAGAACATAAAACACAGACAAAGCTCAGTTTTAGCACATCTAGTGAAACTCATACACGGTACAGTGCCTAAATATATATGTATAAATATCTATTAAGTAAAATGGTCTTTTAGTTTGACATTTTTGGCCAAAATTGTTGTAAGCCCCTGAGCCAACTTCATGGCAGACCACAATTCAGGGGTCCCTAACGCTAATATAAATTCTTAATAACCTGTGTAATAACAGGAAGAATGATTTATAGTAAATCTGTCAATATTAGTTGCAAAGTTCTAAGTCTGATTGAAGCCTTTATTAACCTGTACATTACCAGGAAAAGCACTCTGTTTTAGAGTTGTCACAACCATCCAGCAAGCAAACAAGTTCCCCTGTGTGGAAGATGCTATGAAGTGAGCCCTTAACCATTTAAATGTGGGAAGGGGTGAGCTTAAATTACTGTAAGTAGGAGGTTGCCAACCTCCAATCAGCCAGGACTAGCTGAAACACAATGGCACTGTACCGTGTATGAGTTTCACTAGATGTGCTAAAACTGAGCTTTGTCAGGAGTGACGAAGCCGAGAAACAGTTTGGTAGCTGGGCGAAACGCGTAGAGTTTACCAGTGGACCAATTTTGGTCTTGGAGACGATCCGTAGAACCAGCTCTGAATGCAGTGACGTCACATCTTGCAGACGGCCGCGCAGAAGGAAGCTCCGGTCCAGGACACAGAGCTGCGGAAGCCAGCAGACTGACCTGTAGGAGGCGGTGAGCTGTTCGGGACATTCTCCATTCACATAATGTGATACATGCTTTAAATCTTTGTGCAAATTGTAAGTGCGCATTTTTATTGTGTTTTTTATACAAAAATTTTTCATACTGATCGCACTATGTAGTTCTCTCCCTCTCTCTATACACATACTGCTGACGGAGAATCGCTAGGGGGGTTCAGCTCACAGATATCTTCAAGGGTGGCAACCCAATTTGCCAACTGCTGTGATTATACCTTTGCTCCTGTGAGTAGATCAGCCATAAGAGCCAAGACATTGCTTAATTAACCACTCGTTACATAACGTCTGCATTTATATATATATTGTTCTCTTATCTCCCCACATGCTCCCCCTGGATGTTTTGAGATAATACTTAACCCTTGGAACCCGTGAAACAGGTCCCACCAGTGAGGTTTGAGCAAGGGGTTTGGTCATCCATTTCCTTAGAATCACTTTTCATTTACTATATATTGATTTCATCCACTAAGTAGCGCCTGTCTTTCACCTTTTTCCTCACAAAGATGCAAAGCTTGCCAATATATAACTGTATCCAAAACCTTCAGTAGCCAAGACAACACCAAATATTTTCCAATACACAAATTTATAAACTATAACACCATAGTGGTAATCTATATGGGAACCTACAAATGTGGGAAAAAATATGTGGGAAAAACACAGCGTCTATTGAAGACACAGATCCTGGAGCATGTGGGATCTATTCGCAACAAATTGGATACACCAGTTGCCAACCATGTAAACATCTGTCACAAGGGAGATCTCAAGGCAATGTCATTTATGGGAATAGATCACTTCACCCCAGGAATCAGACGGGGAGACTGGGATACTGAACTACTTAAAATTGAGTCCAGGTGGATATACACTTTGGGAACACTGAGCCCATCTGGACTCAATGAGGGTTTTGTCTTTAGCCCATTTATTTAACCCATGGAAGTCATCCAAATTCCCCACCCAGGTTCCAGATTTACATTTACCCCTTTTGTCAATCTATCCACCTTGAAGCATGTCATAAAACCAAATTGTTACATTAAAAAAGATATGGAAACAAATAATGTGCAATGTATGTATTTATTTTCATCAAGGAAGACAAAGATCTTCCTGGTCATACCATTGAGAATACATATGATAATCTTGCTACACAGTGACTAACCATCACAAACATCAATAAATATTAAAATTGATTTTTACACTTACCCTGTGTTTTGTGGGCATTTACACAAGAATGTCTTACAGTTATAATTATTATTATTATTTAGCCGCAGATACCAAGCCCCTTGAAAGTCTTGCCAAATTATATATACAATTTGCAATTCAGTAGGAGCATTAAGGTCTGGCTAGTACAGTTGCTTTGAACATCAGACCACCTTTGGTGCACTGCTTTTAGTGGGATGCAATATCCGTGGTGATCCAGCAACTAAGGGGTTAAGTGTATTAACAGACATGCCTACAGTGACTATTTAAAGGTCTACCCAGACACAGGGACCTCCCTTACGTGCCCTGAAGAAGCGTTCATACGTGAAACGCGCACGTTGGCTACACACATTCATGCACACGCGGGAAGCTTTTCATATGAAAAACAGTATTTTGCCGACAAGCTTGCTGCTGCCTCCTACGCAGCTTCCTCCGTGTATCTGTATATGGTGACTCTGCGGGGTATTCTCTCCTACCGCAGGATCCTTTGATTTTATGGGGCTGTTTCTCAAGCCCACTGTTTAGTTAGGCATATCCTCGAGCATATCAGCGCTGATATATCAATGATCAGCGCTGATATAGGGGACTATGCGCTGTGGTCTCACATGTGACCCACTAAGACTCAGAACCCCCCCTATCCCTGAGTATTTGTCCTCTTGTATGAACAGAGAACCCCCCCCCCTTTTTTTTGCAGCCCACTATCACCATCATGACCCAGAGCTAGTGTCAGCCCGATGTACCCCTTCAAAGCATATGTGTAGCTATACTTACACTGAGACAATTCTGTCCGGGTGCAGGGGTCTGTGTGGACAACGGATGCCGGTTTGCCCGCCGCACCGCATACTGTGGAAGTGAGGGGCCAGCTCAATCAGCTGTTTGGTACCGGCATTCAAAATTCCCCTGCTCAGACCTCTTCGCGCTCCTAACAGGATCGCGTGCACCAGCTTGTGAGGTCACACAGTGACTGTATCTTATCAGTCACTGCGCTGTATGCTTGGCTTCAACCAGGGGTTTAACATATGGATCTACTTGCCAGTGATATCAAAGTCATTTTTCCTCTTTGTTTGGGGGGGGAATATATGCGCTGCGGGTTCGCATGCACCGCTATACATGATACCTGCCTCTCCGTGGCTATAACAGGCTCCGTTTTAGCTGTTTATTTGTGAGGCTCCAGGACAGGAGCGCATCTCATTTCGGAGCACCAGTACCACTCATTGTACGATCTATTTACACCACCATACCTAGTGTGCTCTGCATACGATGCACTATTACCCCCTTCCATAGGGTTCTATTGAGTGCCTCACTCAGGTTTATTATTTATTCATGATTATAGCAGTGTAAGTTCTCCATAGTCAGTCACCCTCCTTGGGCAAGTGGTATGAGGGTTTAAACCTACAGCAGTATCCAGTATATAGGAGATATCTGTCTACATAGTGCTACATATTATCCCCCACATGAGCCTTAGCCGGAGCATAGAATAAATACTTATCTGGCTATAATTACGGAACACATTGAGAGGGATACATACCTATCTCAAAGTACACATTACAATACCCTATAGGCTAGTAGGGGGGTGTGGGGAATAACCCTAACATGGGTCTGCCTCCAGTGCTATCAGCATAAACCTATCACTTACCAAATAATCAGGGAGTTTATTCACTGACTATGTACTAACCTACTGGGTGGTCACAGTGATTGTCACTACTATCGCACCTTTGCCACAGATCACTAATGCATTATTGCAAGTTATTAACTTATGTTCTGACCCAGTCCCTAAGGGGATAGGACGGTATCTAAACAGTGGCCCCATGACGGCCCCATTCCTATATTTATAGGTAGCTATATAATAGCAATAGATCCCGAACATCTATTAGGGATCTCCATACGGTTCATCAACTTAACTTACCAGAGTTATGTTACCAATGACAGTCACGTACTGTTTGACATACGTTTTACTTTAACCCCCCTTTTTTTATTTATTGGTACAAATAAAGTATTTTAATACATTCATTATACAATCAGCTGTGATAGAGTGCTTGCACACTAGGTTTCCTTTTCTCTGTGATATAATCTTGTCCCTACCTAGTAAGCACCTCACATTGGTTTCATTGCTCAGCTGTGCGGGTGTTCCTTGTACAAATAAACATTTGCATCACAATCTATAAATTTGGTCACCTCTATCTTTTTCAATACTTTGCTTCACATGTGAAATTGAATCCGCAGGTAACTTCATCCTATCACCTCCATTGGCTCCTCTCCCCTCTTATACCAACTCAGCCCTCTGCTTGTTGCTGAGCATAAACTGTTGTTTATGCACAGTGCTCACTGCAGTCTGACTTTTGCCTTTATCTTGAGCTTGCATGACCACTGTTGTGACCTCTGCTTGTACCTGGACCCGTCTCTTCTATATCCGTCAACTTTGGCTTACGGACAACTACCACTCTGATCTCTCTGATCTCTCTGCTCCTTGACCACAGCTTACGGACAATATCCACTCTTCTCTCTCCAACCCTGGACCACGGCTAGTACTCTGACCTACCTAAACTCTCCTACCCTGACCTGGCTATACGTCCCCGACTCTGCTATCCGAACCTGGCCCCGTGGTTGTAGGGCGGCGGTTATTTACATCCCTACCTTGACCCCGCGGTCAAGTCCAGGTTGTAGTAAGCATCCTTGACAGTTATAGGATCTCATGGAGTTGTAAAATACTGATGCAGCGGCCGTTATTCGAACACTTCACGCATCATGTACATCGGAATCCCGATTTGAAACCGTGGGATGAATTCTAGCCTCCCTGCACTAAGATGCGAGCGTGGCGAGTGCAGAAAAACTAATTTTAGTGTTCTTGCTATTAAAAACATGAAATTGGCACAGTAGCACAGTACTGTACACATTACAATTCATCCATTTTATTGCAAATGAAGAAACAGAATCCATGAAATTCAAACAAAACATCCAGGATAAGCGCGGGTGCCTGGGGCGATTGGTCGCGTTCATGCTGCGTGGGGAACAGCAGAGAACTCAAAATCGGCGTCGAGATGTGTTTGACTAACGTCCGCTGCAACAGTACACTGTATTAAGATGAATATTCTTCCCATGCTGCCGCTGCTACAGCGCAACTCCTCCATGCCGCCCTCCTGTGCCGCTCCTGTCTGCACACATGGTCCTCTTCTCCCTCCGCCATCAGCTGCTGTTCCCCGCCACTGCAGGATGCCATCCTTCTTTAACTCAGCCACCATCTGCTGACCTTCGCTGCAGGATGCCGTCCTTCTCTCCCTCCGCTGCCGGCTGCTGACCTTCGCTGCAGGATGCCGTCCTTCTCTTCCTGCATCGCTGGGTGCTGACCTTCACTGCAGGATGCCGTCCTTCTGTCCCTCTGGCATTGCTGCTGTCCTCCAAACCTACCTGGCCGGGTACCTGGCTACCAGACCTGGTAATTTTTATTTTTTCCCCAGGTACCCTGTGTTTTGTTAGGACCCGTCCATCACTAGTGTGTCCATCTATAGAAATAGATAGCTGCAGTGTGAGTGTATATGTAGGTCCTTCAATGTATTTGCAATTTTATTTTAATTAAAAATCTACAGTATATAACTATACAAAATTGTCTATTATTTATGAAAGTAGCATACATTTAGCCTATAATATTAATAATCCCCTCAGTACAGGGCACTCACTACTGGTCAATAAATTACATATATGAGAGCAGGGGCGATTTGTGTCCTGCGTAGTTACGCGCGCAGGGTGGGCGTGCCTGTGATGTCATGAGTGCGGTTGGCCCTCTTTAGCTGAACCACTGACCGGGGCAGGTGCGACAAATTCAAAAGTTTTTGTCTCGCCAAGCAGCTGAGCGCTCATGGTCACGCACGCTTGTCAAACACAATGTCGTAATGCGTTTGATCACGATGAGTGTGAGTGTGCATGCGCGTTCTTTCTTGGCCAGTACGAGCCCTTATGTGTCGAAGGCCGCGACCATGCTTAGGAGTGTGTGTGCAATTGAGCTTGTGGCGCGATAAAACACACACATCCCCCCCCCCCTCACACCGAGATACGGGCTTTGTGTCCCTGCAGCTCCGCTGGGGGAATGAGAGAGTGGGGGGGCTACTCCGGACCGGTAACAGGAAGGAGGGGAGGGGTTGAGTTCACCGCATTCTCTGCAGCTCCGCATCCCCCGCAGCACTGGGAAAACCCGGCCAACCACCATCACTAACCACCCACCGGAAGGAAGCATTGCCATTGACGACTACATAATCGCAATCGGCGATAAAGGACGCTAAGTCCGAACAGAATGGAGCGTAGCATGGAGGGCTGATTTGTAAGGGGGCAGGGATAACAAAAAGAGGAGGAGGTGATCGGTGGCCAATTAGAGGGCGAGCCTGGGATTTGGGAGAAGGGTGGGTTGGCCGGGGTCTCTTGGCAGGCGTTATTAGTAACGGGTCAGCATGTGTTACTGGCCAAAGTGCTGTGGTGCCGGGAAGTAGATGATGAATATTAGGGACACGAGACTCAGTGCTGGCCATAGAGTGATCAATGTTAGTCCTTCGGTCCTCACAAGGAGAAAGGAAACCGGCCCCAGCGTGACCGATGTCACTCCATGCCTTTAACAGAGCTTGGCACAGTACTGGCAACGTGAAGGCCCTGAGAATCTGTGCTGGGCGCAGGATCATGGCAACAAGTTTTGGGTGCAGTGTGAGGGATAGAAGGCCGGGGGAGGGGAAACAGGAGATGGGGGGCAGGACATAGAGAATAACACAAACTCACACACACACCACAGAGAGAGAGAGCGAGACACATTCACATACTGTACACACACTGACTGACTGACACTGACTGCCTGACAAACACACACACTGACTGACACACACACACACAAGGAATCCAGTAACTATAAATATAGAAGTGCAAATAGCTAAAACATGCATTCTAAGTAAAACGTCTTCGTGTTTTAGCACTAAAATTGTGTTTTTATTTTTAATTAAAAACATCAGCATTACAAATACAATTTCTGTGATGAAACAGTGATAAAAGACAAAGAAGTTTCACTTAAAATGCGCAGATAGGGTTTCTGGAAATATATACATACAGTATGCATAATGCAGAATATATGAGTTCTTCAGAATTAGGTGATACCTTTTTATTTGGACTAACAATCTCTCTCGTCTCTATCTTCTCTCCTCTCTCTCTTCTCTCTCTTCTCTCCTCTCTCTTCCCAGTGTTGGCTCCTTGTGACCTTAGGCAAGTCAATTTATCTCCCTGTGCCCCAGGCACCAAAAACATAGATTGTAAGCTCCACCTGTGCCTGTAAAATTTCCATTTAAAGCGCCACATAAAACTAGCAGCGCTATACAAGAATATGCTATTATTAATTTTAATAACACACTTCGAATTGTACACATTCAAATATACACAAAATTAAATATACATACTGATTACAAGATATAGACATTTGATTTTAAATGAGTTGTTAATATTTAACATTAAATGCACACGTGCAATGGAAAAAACACTGGCATAAGGTTTAATTCAGCTATCTGAGCTACTCTCCTTGGCTCCTGCTGCACTGATAAAGTTCTGTGGGCAAGATCATGTGACCAGGCAGTAACTAAATACAATTGTGCTCGTACACAACTAGAGAGATGGCAGGGCTCAAAAAGGGGTGTGCCAGAGGCTGTTACAGAAAAGGAAGTGGTTGTGCCTTTGTAATTTAATGTAATGACTCACTGAGTCCCAATGCAGGAGGAGGTCTAGTCTGATGCCTGCCAGGGAGTTACCTACTGCTGCGGCGCATCTGAGTCTAACACATCGCCGTTTTTTCCCTGGCTTTTTCCTGGAATGCGACGCACTTCACCTGGAGCATGCCGCATTCATTTTGTGTTCTCATCCACGGGTCATGCGCGGTTGACACGCGGTTGATGCGTTTATTGAGAATGGTTCGGATTTAATAGGTTGCAATTCTTCGCGTGTCCGCCAGATGGCAGATATTCATGAATTGTAATGCGCACACGCTTCAGTAATGTGTCGACTTGCAGGTGTTTCGTTTAAAAAAGATACCACAGTGTGCTATTGTAACTTGGCCTTGAGACTGAAGGAAGAGGTTGCAAAAATGTATCAATTTAGGTTTTTCATATTAAAGAAAGACAAAGACCAGTTTCGGTTACAGTATTCTCCAGAGACCCGCTGCCCACCATGAGTGTTCAAGTGCAGCCCGCTTTCCAAAAACCCGACAGAAGTTACGCGTATTTGATATGGGCCGCGATTAATGCAACAGATGATAAGATGGCAACAGTTGTTCAAATTTATCAGTATTTTATCAAAAACGATGACTTTTACAAATTTTCGCCAGCTCCTCATACGTGGAAGAGTGCAATAAGGAAAAGGTTATGTAGCGATCCCTGTTTTTATCGTATTGAGCCACAATTTGTTGGAGGGTATTGGTGTGTATCACCGGCTTTTTCCTGTATCTATGATCATGCAGATGCCAAAAGGCGAAGGGTCATGTTAAAACCAACTAAGAAACGACAGTCGCTGCCAAGAAATGCACCAGCACCGGCTTCCAATAACGGTCCCACCGTCAGTGAAAACCCTGAGCCTGAGCCGGATTTCGCGTGCAGTTTCGATCAAGCTTGCAAGTACCTAAGCAATTTCCAGCCTCATAAGCTGACTACAGGTGGACTAGTCCCGCTGCAAACTATCGACGTGGATGATCAAGAACACTGGACTGGCAGTGGACCAGCGCCGGCACCAGCTGAATGGGAAATTATATGGTGAGTATTGTTGCCGTATTATTTTCTGTGTTTTTTTTATTTTGACAATACAGTATCAATATCGGTGCGATTCAAAAGTCAAGCGATTCTCCTGTAAGCAATATCATTGGCTGAGCGGCTTCTACAGTACTGTACTGCAGATACTGAACAATTGGTGGAACGCTAGGCGCATGCGCATTGGAACCTTCTTGAAACGCATATGCGTGTCATTACATCGACGGTAGGTGCATGCGCATGTGAACAGGAGACGCCCCCTAGAAAATTATTGGTGGGACTGGCTGGGAACTTCTTTAGGGGGCTGACCATTACAGTAAAACTTTTCTTTTTGTTTTTCCTCAGAAAAGAAAGCGGCTAATGGAGGGATTTCGATGGATAATATCGCTTTGTGTAACAATGCCTGCACATTGCTGAATCGGATTTAAAATCCCACGAACCGGAGTCTACAGTTTAATGGCCGTTGTTATTGATTAGGATAGAATACTGTACCTGAAACAGTATGCTGATGTTTTCCGGCCGTACAGTATAAAATACTTTTTTATAAACAGTATACTGTGTAATAAACCTGAAAAAATAAAAACTATGCATTTATTCTACATGTATCACAGTACTATACATACATTATGTGTCTTCTACAGTATACAGTGCCAGTACATACAGTAGAGTACAGTATGTGTCTTCTATTTTTTTTTAATACTCTTATACTGAGCATGCCTACAGTATACAGTGCAGTATGCCTCGACATTCTAGAAACACTGAATTTTGTTACAGTAGCAAAGGAGCCAATGGAACAATGTAAGACAAATCAACATGTTCTTTTATTGGTGGACTAAGTACAAAAACATTTATTTACAAATACTGTACTATGTAGAAACATTTTAAGTGCACAGCAATTCAAAACATCAACAGGTGTATGGTTTACTGCTACAGTAGTGAAAACATTTATGTATAGAAAGTAAAAACATTTATAGTCAGTCAGTATGGTTTACAGTCACATGTTTTAAAAACAAATTCTTTATTCATAAAATATACAAAACGCAACATCTCCTTTATTAAAGTCAAAACATATACTGTACAGTGGGATGGTGTGCAAAACAGTCTGCACCAGTACAATCCTCGAGGGCAGCAGACAGGCCCGGTTACAGGGTAACCCTTGAAAACCGTGCCTGTTTGCGGCCCTCAGGGACTGGAATTGTGCAGGTCCTGTGTGTGTGTACAGCAAGTTAAAACATTTCTGTATAAATACAAGTTAAAAAATACACAACAACATCTCCTTTATTTAAGTACAGCAGGTCAAAACATGTACAATACAGTTCAGCACAACAGTATGGTCTTACCTGTGATTAAAAAAATCTTTATTCATAAAATACAGTATACAAAACGCAACATCTCCTTTATTAAAGAAACATACAGTATACAGTACAGTGGGGTGGTGTGCAAAACAGTCAGTCAGGCCTGCACCACTACAGTCCTCGAGGGCAGCAGACAGGCCCGTTTTTCAGGACAACCTTGAAAACCGTGCCTGTTTGCGGCCCTCAGGGACTGGAATTGTGCAGGTCCTGTGTGTGTGTACAGCAAGTTAAATCAGTAAGTTAAATACAATACAGCAGGTCAAAACATCTCCTTTATTTAAGTTCAGCAGGTCAAAACATGTACAGCACAGTTCAGCACAACAGTATGGTCTTACAGTACCCGTGATTAAACCATAAAGTCCACCACATTGTCCGTCCATGGCCGATTCCTTGGATGGCGCAAAACGCCATTAATGCAGTCTCGAACGCCTTTCATTACAGGATCTGTAATTGGATAAAAGCGCCGCATTTCATCCAGAATGTTCTTTCTTAAATTGGCAGGAAGCGCCTTTTTACGCGATTTCCGTCGTTGTTCACTCTGAAGGCCCAGTCGCAGTACAACGAGTAGGGAACATGGTGCTTAAAAAGTAACAAGGCATACTTGTGGGGTGCACCAGCACTCATCACCCTATACTTCTCCCTGAGCGCCGGTGGCAGATCGCACAGGGTGATGTCGGGCAGCGTATCGATGCGAGCAGGCGTGCTTGAAGCGACGGGCGAAGGTAGGTTGTCTGGGAGGAAGCTTTTTTCCGGTCTTGGTCACCGTATTGTCTCCTGGCGTGGTCTTGACGGGGTTGTCATGTCCTCCTCAACGGCATACATGTACACTACATCTTCTGGTGGAGGGGGTGTGCTTGGTGATGGAAGGGGGTCGATGCTCCCATTCATCACATCCATGTCACCCCCCTGCTCCGGCGTTGGGGAAACAGGGGCATTAACACCGAGCAAATGATGTATACCCGCTATGTCAGCCACTATCTTCTCCATCCGTCGATAAATCCGTTGATCCATATCTAGCATCCGTTGATCCATATGTATCATTCGTTGATCCATATGTAGCATCCGTTGCTCCACATTTAACATGGTCTCCAGAAGCAAATCTATCTTTGCTAGCACAATAGAGTTCCCGGGGAGATCCACACTTATCCCATTCAGCATCCGGTCTAATGAGCTGCTTCTTGTGCATGGCGTGTGGACATCTGGGTGGATGGGTGCAATGGAGGATGAGATGGGGGTTCCATGGAGAGAAGCGGCAGCGACGTCGAAGAAGGGTGGAGGAGGTGACCTGTGGATATCCGGTAGAGGAGAAGCGGCAGCGTCGTCGACGAGGGATGGAGAAAGTGACCTTTGGATTTCTCGGTGAGAAGCAGAGTCGTCTAAGAGCAAAGGAGAAAGTGACCCGTGAATTTCAGAGGCGGCAACGTCGTCGGATAGAACCGGAGAAGATGGCCTGTGGGTTTCTGGGAGGGCGGCGGCAGGGTCGAGGATGAGGGGTGGAGAAGACGGGCTGAAGATTACCGGGACAGCAGCGGCAGAGTCGTCGAAGTGTATGTGACGATGTGGTTTGCGGACTCGATGGGTTGGCTGCCAATCGTTTTGCGTCGAGAGTACATCACCGTATTGCTTCTTGACATAATAAGGCTGACGTCTATGAAAACCCTTAGCCTTTGGGGTCAGCAGAAGGTTTTCTTTATTGGCCTTAGCCTGTCGCTTTTGCCTTGGCGTGGAAACGGCAACCGCCTGTCGCTTTTTCTGCATGACAGGCACGGCAGAGGCGAGTGGGTTCCTGCGTCGTAGAATCGGGGTTGATCCATGTAAGCAGGTGGCACAATGCAGTATCTGGACAAGGGCAAGTTCAGATAAAGATCATCGAGTGGTGGGCTATGCAAAATGTGTAACCTTTTTTTTGTATCAATCTTTTTTTTTGGCATTGACATTTACAGGAATGAGTACATACTTTTCAATAACATAAAACTGTTTAAATTTGACTGTATTGAGTACATGCTAGCCAACATTGTTTTTTTAATAGTTAGGATTAAGGGAGAGGAGGAGGGGGAGGGGTGGGGGGGGCTGGGAGTGGAGGAGGGTAGACAGACAGCGGGGGGGGGGGGGGGGGAGGGGGGAAGGGGGGGGGAGGAGGAGAGTCCCCCTTAGCTCGCCTACGTCTCCCACCTTTGGGATCAGGGTTGTTCCCTTCAATAGGGTTTGCGCTTTATATCTTTATCTGAAGCCCTGGGGGCCTATCCATGGGTCCCATGTGTTCCAAAACTGTGTCATTTTTTTGTGCAGCATAGCTGTTAGTTTTTCCATTGACATTACTTCGTCCACCCTCCTTATGACTGTGTTTCTTGCAGGGGCTTTGACCTGCTTCCAGGCAGCTGCAATTGAGCACCTGGCTGCAGTCAAGATTGCAGAGACCAGTCTGCTCATGGGTGGGGGTAGGTCGTCAAAGGGTTTACTCAGCACCAGGGACAGTGGATCTAGAGGGAGAGGAATACCCGTTGTCTCGTAGAGCAGCGTCTGGATCTTAACCCAGAACCTCTGAATCTCCGGACATGACCACCAAATATGGGCCATGTCTCCCTTTTGACCACATCCTCTCCAGCACAGGTCTGGGGTGCCGGGGAAGATCTGGCTCAGTCGAGCTGGGGTCAGGTACCATTGGAATAGAATTTTGTAGATATTTTCTTTTGTTACTGTGCAGATTGAGGTTTTTGCCGCCATCTCCCAGATATCCTCCCACTCCTCATTGTCTATTTGTATGTTTAGGTCCGCAGACCATTTTTGCATATAGTGGTGGGTCGAGGATTCTGATGCTGACTCTATCCCCCTATATATCTCAGAGATTAGGCCTCTTTGATATCTGCCTTTACTGCATAGTGTTTCGAATCTGGTGGGTGGGGGAAATTTGGAGTTCTGCGAGAGCGATAGCAGAAAATGTCTAATTTGTAGGTATTTAAATAGATGGAGGTGTTGGGCTTGGTATTTGTCCCGTACCTCTTTAAATGTTAGAATCACTCCATTGTTCAGCAAGTCTGCAACCAGCCTTATTCCAAGCTGCTTTTTGGAGCACCCGGGCGGGAAGTTCGGGTTCCCAAAAATCGGTGTGATTTGTGAGGGGGTATTTAGCAGGCCATACTTCCCTTTGCTTTTCAGCCACGAGTCCCACGTGCATCTCATTGCCCCCAGATCAAACCTCCTTGATCCTCCTTCTTTCCCTCCTTGGGACCACATAAGTAGCTGAAGTGGTAACGGGGCTGCGTAATGTGTTTCTATCTCGAGCCAGCGGGCCGCCGCCGGGTCGCAATTCCAAACTACGGCTTGCTTTAGCTGGGCTGCGAGGTAGTACCTGACCACATCGGGGACCCCCAGACCTCCTCTTAGTTTGGCTGATAACATGACCGATCTGGGGACCCTCGGTCTCTTGTCATTCCAGATAAATTGGAACATTTGGGCCTGTACATTTTTCATGGCTGTTAATGGGACGACTACGGGGAGTGTTTGGAAATAGTAGAACAGCCGAGGTAGAATGTTCATTTTGAGGGAGACTATTCTCCAGAACCATGATATTTGATGTTTTTTCCACGACTCTACACTGGCGACACACTTTATTCGAGCTCGGCTAGTCCCACGAATTCGGGTATACCCGGGTGTATTGAGGTTTGTGACTGTTTTCTGCCCGAGTGCATTGGGTTATTTTGCAGGCAGGGATTGAAGCATTTTATTCCCGCTGGCTGAAATACTGACAGTATATATATATACTGCATTACAATTCAGGAATTTATGCCATCTGGTAGACACGCAAAGCATTGCAGCCTATTAAATCCTAATCATTATCATTTAACAGATCAGCCGCCCGTCAGCCAGGCATGAACCCAGGCTGGGAAGGCAAACGCAACGGGGCTTGTCAGAGGTGAGGAGCGGTGCATTCCAGGTATCTGCCAGGTACATACTGGGTATTTGCTCGAATAAAGTGTGTCGGTGCAGTAAGTCTTTTTTAATTTGATCAAATAGTGGGGGGTAGTTGTATAGAGGGATCCGTGGGAGCTTGAGATTCTTATACCTAGGTATTTCATATATGTGGTGCTCCAATTGTATTTATAATTGGACTGCAAAAGCTTCCACGTTGTGTTTGGGAGGGATATGTTAAGTGCTTCTGACGTCTATATTTATTTTATAGTCAGAGACTGTTCCAAATTGGTGGAGTACCTTTTGTAGGTTCGGGAGGGAGATGTGGGGGTCAGCGAGGGTCAGCATCACATTGTCCGCGAATAGGGAAATTTTGTATTCCTTTGTGGAGATCGAAATTCCCTTAATGCCCTTTTCTTGTCTAATTTTGGCTGCCAATGGTTCAATTGTTAGGGCAAATAGGAGTGGGGATAGCGGGCAGCCCTGTCTGGTCCCATTTCTGATTGTAATTGGGTCAGAGAGTCCTCCTGAAATTTTTACATATGCTGTGGGGTTTTGGTAGAGGGCTCTAACACCCTCTAAATAGGGACCACTAAAACCAAATTTCAGCATTGTTTGGTCTAAGAAGAACCATCTGATCCTGTCGAACGCTTTTTCCGCGTCGAGGCTCAGGATCATTGCATTGGTTCCTGTGAGATGCACGTGATCGATGATATCCACTATTTTGCGTGTATTGTCGGAGGCCTGTCTTCCTGACACAAAACCTACTTGATCTGTATTAATGAGTCTGGGGAGAATCGGGTTGAGCCTGTTTGCTAGTATCTTGCTGTAAATTTTGAGATCTGAGTTAAGTAGGGATATTGGCCTGTAGTTGCCACAAAGGAGCGGGTCCCGACCCTCTTTGTGAATTATGGCTAAATTTGCTGCAGTGATGGTAGCGGGGATTGGCTCTCCTTGTAAGAAGGAGTTGAACATGTCAAGCATGAAAGGGGACAGGGTCAGCATGAATGTCTTATAATAGGTGTTAGAGAATCCGTCCGGGCCCGGAGTTTTTGCTGGTTTGAGGGAGCTAATGGCTTTGGTTAGTTCTTCTAGGGTGATGTCTTTATTTAGTTTATCTAGTTCGGCCTTTGAGAGGGAGGGGAGGGAGCACTCCTCCAGGTATTTCGAGATTGTCTCTAGGGGGGTAGGGTTTTGGCCCAGAGGATGAAGGTTATACAGTTGAGAGTAGTAGTCAGCAAATTCTTGTGCTATTTCTTTTTCGTCATGTGTGACTTTCCCTGATTTTGTGCGGATTTTGGATATTTGTGCCTCTAAGTTTTGTTGCTAAAAGCTTATTAGCTTTATTTCCTTTATCAAAGAATTTTGTTTTGTCCATCGTAGGGCCCTTTCTACTTCCTCTAATTGTGTTTGTTTGAGGGCTGCTCGCGTTTGGTTTAATTGCTTTAGTGTTTTTTTGGATGCTGTTGTTTTGTGTTGCTGCTCTAGGTGTTTGATTTAAACTGTTAATTCAGTTTGGAGTTTAGCTTTTTGTTTTTTCTTATAGGCCGATATCGAGATTAATTCTCCTCTGATTGAGGCCTTGTGTGCCTCCCAAAGCATAGCCGGGGCCGAGACCGTACCTGCGTTTATCTGGAAAAAGGAGGAGAGTTTGCGTCTTATAATTGTCTCTGTCTCTGGGCAGTTGAGTAGGGAGTCATTCAACTTCCATTTGTAGGTATTGTTTTTAACAAAGGGTAGGGCGAGGGTGAGTTTCACCGGGGCGTGGTCAGGTAATTGGGCCGATAGTGGAGTGGGAGGAAGCCTGGAGTATGTTTTTGGTACCCAGAAAATAGTCTAACCTCGAGTAGGTCTGATGAGGGGCGGAGAAGAAGGTGTAATCCCTTTGACCCTGGTGATGAGCTCTCCACACATCGACCAGGGAGAATTCTTCCATTATTTCCCTGAATTTATTTGCTTTTTTTTGTGAGTGGATCATGTGAGATGTGTCTTGAGTTGCATTGGGTAGGTCTTTTGGAGTTTTTGTTTAATCATGTTAAAGTCTCCTCCTATAATTAAGGAAGAGAGTGCCTGCTGCTCCAGGGAATCCAGTACTTTTTTAAGGAACTGGGTTTGATTTTCATTGGGGGCATATATATTCACCAATGTTATGGGTGAACCTGCTAGAGTACCCCGGAGCACCAGGAATCTTCCCTCTGGGTCTGATTGAGTGTGAGTTAGGGCGAAGGGGATGTTGTTCCTTATTAGGATAGCTACTCCTTTCTTTTTACTCGGGGAGGATGCGTAGAAAGCTTGTGGGAACAGGCTCTTGAATGTATTTGGGGGAACTGGTGAGTTAAAGTGTGTTTCCTGCAGGAAAACAATGTCCCCCTTTTGTTTTTCTGAGTTCCTGGAGCGCGAGTTTCCTTTTTTTATTTGAGTTAAGTCCCTTTACGTTAAGCGTGATTAATGTTATGTCTGTCATTTTGTGGCGTGCTTGTTTTTCGGAGCTCTGAGCTCCGAGGCCCTCTGTATTCCCACGTGAGGGCTACTAGTCCTGTGAGCCTTAGGTGAGTTTGTGTAGGCAAGTGGGGGGGTGGGGGAGGGGATAGGTTGGGGGAGGGGGGAGGGTGGGGGGGAGGGGAAGGGAGACACAATAGGAAGGGTGGGGGTCGTTGGGCCTTCAGATGGCCCTAGAAAGTAGGCCTCTCCCATGTGGGCGAGAGAGGTACGGGGGTTTATAAACCCTAGAGATCCTTCCAGAACTCAGAATACGGTCGGGGACCGGAACGAGGGTCCCACACCCTCTGTGTGAAAACTTACTTAAAACCACTGCTAGGGAGACCACATAGTGTGGTGTCCTATACACATTTCTAAACATCTTCACATAAACCTTTGGAAGAAACAGAACCTTTTTTAAGACCTCTATTTTGTCGGTCAACACTTATATAGTCTATATTGTTATGTTGTGGGCATTCAATATTTATCAACCCTCCTGTTGGATACTCTGGGCCCGGAGTTAGCCCCGTCTCCTCTAAATGTTATTTTCCACTTCTCCGCTATCGAGGTGCATCGTTCCTCTTCATGACGGGTGGGTGGTGGGGAGGAAGGGGGGGAGCTGGGAGGGGATGAGGGGGAAGGGGTGGGGGGGGGGGGAGAGAGAGGTGGAGGGAAAGGTGGGCAAGAGGGGGGGAGAGGTGGGGGAGGGTCTGTCAGGAATCGGCGTTCTCCTCGCTTCCCACACAAAGCACTCCCTCTCCGCAGGGAGTCCCTGGACACACAAAACAATCCTGCCTTACCGGCCCCCACGGCTCCTCGCCCCTGCCGCCGTCACGGGATCACTCCCCTCGGCGATTCCTCTGCTCAGCGCTAGGCGCGCCCTTGCCCTCCTACACGCACACCAGCGCCAGAAGTTATGTGCATGCATTCTCAGCTTACAGAGCACACGCCTAGCAGAGCACTTTTAACCACTGCTTCTGCAGTGAGGCGTCGCCCCCAAGCATCACACAGTTCAATGCAAATCAATGATTACACTCAGCTGGGCTGTAACACCTCTCTCCTATCAGGGAGGACTCCTTGCAGTCCTCCAGACCTGCCCCCTTTTCCCATTGGCCTGCCCAGCTTTATTATGCCTGTGCTTCCCATCACTCGTCGCTCAACATAGTTCTATATGGAAGCATTTGACTATTCTCTCAGTGACTCCTCAGGTATTGACGCGGATTGGACGACTACCCCCACTGGCTCTCGACTTTGGCTCTACTTGGACTTCGTGACTTCTGGCATCCCTGATCTTGGCAACGGCAATAACTACTCCTTCTCTACTACCGGTACTGGCAAGTATTGTCTTCACTACTATACCTGGCCTGGCAACAATAACACCACACTCCGGACACGCTCCCTTTGCTGCGGGTGCGTGTATCCCTACGTCCCACCTCAGCACAGGGTCTGGTCTGTGGGCAGCACCGGCGTAACAGGGTCGTCTCTGGACATGATAAGGATGTCTATCTGGTTTGTCTTAGTTCAGGATCTATGTGGGCTGAGACAGGTTTTCGTTAGACACCTTATTGTTGCTCTGTTCCCAATATCAGTTAGGGAGCGGATCGTATATAGTTTTTTGCACAGGGTGATTACACGCAGGCGCACTGAGGCTTTGTAGTTCGGCTATGGACGGATTAAGAACACAATGGCAATATTCAGAAAATTAACGACTCTGTGGAGAGAGGGGGTTGGGTGACTCAGGCGCAGTAAGCAGCAAGCTCCCATCTCTAAAAGGATTAGAGTACACGCAGGCACAGTGAGGCAATTGACGCTCGGCTAGGGACCGATTAAAAACACAATGACTAACTAACTTCAGAAAATTAATGTCTCTGTGGAGGTGTCTGTCGATAAGAGTTTGTGTGTGCGTGGGGGAGGTATGAAGGATTAGTCATGCAGCAATTCAAAGAAATAACATACTGTTCTGTAGAGTACAGTAATTTCAAAAGGCAGTTCATCATAATACTGTAATTTGATCCCTACACCCCCCAAATACAGTACATAAAAAGCACACAAATCAACCATGTGCAGGCAAACGCACATATTTAATATCAAGGTTGTTTTTGCAGGCTTGTAGATAAAAACACAGTTAAAAAATCATAATTAAAAAATTTGGGGGGGGGCACTCAAGCAAGCAGTGGTGGGTGAAGTTACAGGCGCATGAGCAGTAATAAACTAGCTCCCATCCGAAAGAGGATTACACACAGGCGCATAGAGTGGTGATGCTCTGTGCAAATCAAAATCGAGAAGGGATTTTCCAAAGCGTTGCCGTAAACAAAGCCTCAAAATTCCCATCTCAAAGAGAATTACACGCAGGCGCAGTGAGGCTTTGTAGCTTGGCTATGGACGGATTCAGAACACAATGGCAAGATTCAGAAAATTAACGACTCTGTGGAGAGGGGAGGTTGGGTGACTCATGCGCAGTAAGCTGCTCCCATCTCAAAAAGGATTACATGCAGGCGCACTGAGGCTTTGTAGCTCGGCTATGGACGGATTAAGAACACAATGGCAAGATTCAGAAAATTAACGACTCCGTGGAATTTCAAATCCTTGAGCTAGCGTCCGTGGGGGAGGGGGCTACAGGTACAGCTGCATGAAGTTCAAAGCTAAAGACATACTTTAATTTCAAAAGGCAGTTCATCATAATAATACACCCCCAAATACAGTACGTAAAAAGCACACAAATCAACCATGTGCAGTCAAATGCACAGGGTCACAGTCAAAAGCTACAGCACAGATTGAATATCGTAATACAGTAAGATGGTTTTTGCAGGCTTGTGGAGAAAAAAAAATTACAATAAAGTTTTTTTTTTTTTTTTTGGTCACTCAGGCAAGCAAGCAGTGGTGGGCGAAATTACAGGCGTATGCGCAGTAAATTCCTGCTGTCAAGCAGGAATGTGATTGAAACCAGAAACACGTTCAAAAGAATGGTGTGAGAGAGATGTACTGCATTGCACAGAAGATAAGAAGTTGAAATATTCTGCAGTGCAGTTAATTATCCTGAGCGAGGGGAGAGCGCTGTATATGCAGAAATGTGACACTGTTACAGTACAGTACACGCCTATGCGTTTCAACAATTTTCAAATGAGACATACTGTACAGCAGCACAGCACTGCAAATGCATGTATACTTTAAATATGCAAATTTAAAATTACTGTGCGCGCACACACAGACTGTGTACTGACGTAGGTTGAACCGCGAAGGTATTAGACTTCCAAGACAACAGCTCGCAAACGCCCCCCTGAGTTTTTACACGGCATTGCAGTATTGCAGACAGCGAGAATAAAATGCTAATATCACGAGCGTGAAAATAACGCAGTTCACTCCGGGCAAAAACAACAAAAAAACCGGGATAATCTGAGAGACCTGGGTGCCGTCCCGATGGGCTTGTGACATCATCACGCATTGTGGGCGTGTCTACGTCATCACCTTTGGCGTGAAAACGGGGACTAAGATTTTTGTATATAAGGTAGTAATGTTTGTCACAGTACATGCTCCTTGATAAAGTGTTTTTACACGAAATGCGTAGGAGGTTGTTCACCTCCATTTTTAAGATGGCTCAATAAAGAAGATTTTTTATTCACATGTTTGGGACCC
Source organism: Ascaphus truei (assembly GCA_036426205.1). Taxonomy (NCBI): domain Eukaryota; kingdom Metazoa; phylum Chordata; class Amphibia; order Anura; family Ascaphidae; genus Ascaphus; species Ascaphus truei. The sequence goes on along the minus strand of WSYH01010744.1, from coordinate 1,590 downwards.
ATTCTTGGCTGTACGCCAGTTTCTTTCTTGTGTGCCTTTGTAAAGGGTTGCTAAAAGGAACAAAAATGCTTGTTACATTAGAATACATTAAAAATTCTCTTTCAAAGTTTAAAAAAAAATAGTACTGAACTGATTTATAAAAAAAAAAACACATGCAGGATATTGCTTGAACTGCAGCTTTAATTTAATTTATGCTGGCTGGATAATGTTTTATTTTTAACGTGCAAATGAGCCATTATCCAAATCTGGATAATAGTAATTTTGTCCATTACTGTACTGTATGTGTTGGGGAGGGGATTGTTGGGGGTAGCAGGGGCCAATTCATTGCCATTGGGGTTATCTTTGCTCACATTGAGGGCACAGGTAACCCCACTGGCAATCAATGGGTGTATTGGCTAGTATTGGGTTTTAAAGTTTATTGGGGTTAGAGGGGGTGGGTGAAGTTTGTATTTGGCCGATAGTGGTTGTTTATGCCTACCGGGTGATAGCGGGAGGAGATAACCCCTTCATTACCTTAGTGGTAGTAACCCCCACCCCCACTACCCCCCAATAAACATGGCACTAGTGTCTAACCCTTTCATTACCTCTGTGGTTAGCCGCTAAGTAAATGAAGCTGCCTGTAAATGTATTTCTATTACATAGGATGGAAGCAGGGGGTCTCTGGAGCTGGTATTAATGTGTTTCAGCTCCGGAGACTCTTGGCTTCTATCCGATGCAATAAAAATAAAAAATAAATTCTATGCCCTACTCGCAAATCCCATCTCGCTATCCTTCGGGGGTGAGATGAAATTTGCAAGGAGCTCGTTAGCTGAGTGCTTCGATAATCAAAACGGAGGTTCTAGAGTAGGGTGATTTTATCAAAATATGCAAGTTGGAGCGTTTTTTCAGCTCCCGCTCTGTGTGTTGGAGCAGAAGCGCTGCCGCTCGGGGAGATGCACTTCCCGAACAAGGTTGGCAGGTCATCGGAGCTTTCTGAATAGTAACCTTGTCAAATCGTTCATGAACTGCTCAAAATCTCTGATGAGTTTGTTATCGAAGTTTATAGAATAGGCCCCATAGTATAGCATGTATTCATTGTGTATTTGGCAAATACTTTTTATACTATGTTTACTTTTTGCACATGCAATACTTACCCCTTTTTATATTTTGCTGAATACAAAATGTATACATAATATACTATGATTGGTTGTGCACTCTATTTTTCTTTGTTTTCCCATTATAAATCATGTCTATGTCCCTAGTACTGTGCAAGTCCCATAATCTAGAAACCATTGCACACTTTAATTTTTCTTTTTCAAAAACATAAAAAGTAAGAATTAATTATTGTAATGTATGATGTATTAACTTTATTTAACAGCCCTCTTTTTGTTGTGGGAAGTCCTGGAGTTGGTGGGACCTCTTCTTTCATCCTGTACTGGAGGAGGGGTCAGGATTTGGCACCACCTGGTTGGTGGAGCAGAATACAAAATTCTGGCTATAGTTTTAAAAGATACAGAACACCTACAAGCTCATATTGAACCCCCAAAATACCCACAACATATATATAAGCATATAAGTTTCACAGAGGAATGCTACTGAGCATGGCAATAT
>WSYH01010743.1:0-22445 GCA_036426205.1 Ascaphus truei | reverse complement strand
TGCAATAACCATTCACACAACATACACAATGAGAATTATTGATATTATATCAGTTGTGTGTGTAATATTTTGTGTTCACTTTATTTTTTGTCACTGTATTTTTGACATGATTTTATTGGAGGGTTATGCTGCATTCATTACCTTTATTTGTGTTTATCCTCCCTTTGCTGTTCTTGACAACAATATACATTTTGGGCAATGGGACCCTGTTTTTGGCATTTCACCTTTATATCTCTTTGGGCATGCGCAATAACAACTAAATATGTGGGGCAACAATTTATGTTTATCCACACATGCGCAACAATAACAGAGAGATGTGGAATAATGATTGTCTACTCACACATGCGCAATGTAGCCCAAGGAAGCCAGCTATATTTTGTCAATACAAGCATGCGCTTTGACACGGATTTACTGGCTGTAAAAGCCAACAGTCCTGTCATGCGCATAATCAGTTGGGGCCGTCCTCGAGCATGTGCAGGGCTAGTAATGCTTGCAAAATAGTCAATCACCCTGCGCATGTGCAGTAAGATCTCGCGATCGGCGCCAACTGATTATGCGCATGACAGGACTGTTGGCTTTTACAGCCAGTAGATCCGTGTCAAAGCGCATGCTTGTATTGACAAAATATAGCTGGCTTCCTTGGGCTACTTTGCGCATGTGTGAGTAGACAATCATTATTCCACATCTCTCTGTTATTGTTGCGCATGTGTGGATAAACATAAATTGTTGCCCCACATATTTAGTTGTTATTGCGCATGCCCAAAGAGATATAAAGGTGAAATGCCAAAAACAGGGTCCCATTGCCCAAAATGTATATTGTTGTCAAGAACAGCAAAGGGAAGATAAACACAAATAAAGGTAATGAATGCAGCATAACCCCTCCAATAAAATCATGTCAAAAATACAGTGACAAAAAATAAAGTGAACACAAAATATTACACACACAACTGATATACAGGCATACCCCGCATTAACGTACGCAATGGGACCAGAGCATGTATGTAAAGCGAAAATGTACTTAAAGTGAAGCACTCCCTTTTTTCCACTTATCCATGCATGTACTGTACTGCAATCATCATATACGTGCATAACTGATGTAAATAACGCATTTGTAACAGGCTCTATAGTCTCCCCACTTGCGCACAGCTTCGGTGCAGGTAGGGAGTTCAACTTTGCTTTTCAGGACGTGCTGACAAGCGCATGCGTGAGCTTCCGTTTGACTATTGGGCGATATGTACTTACTCGCGAGTGTACTTAAAGTGAGTGTCCTTAAAGCGGGGTATGCCTGTAATATCAATAATTCTCATTGTGTATGTTGTGTGAATGGTTATTGCACATATCAGTAAACCCATAACATATGGGTTCGTCTTACAGGTAATATAGTCAATAATTCTCAATAAGATTTAGAGCAATATAATAGTATATAACAATATCATGGTTGTGATATCCAAGCACTGTGGTAGAACTATTCTCAGATAAGTCGGCAGAGTTGTACGTCAGCACGAGATAAGTATCGTATCAGGGTGGTTAAGGGTAATAATGACAGCATGAATGAGTGGTCCGAGATAAAGTGGGCAAGGCATTTAGCAAGCATGGAGATCAGATAATGGAAACAAAAGAAAACAGCGCACAACGCCAAATAGTGAAGCAAATTCAACAATATATTATAGAATTAAAAAGGGGGTAATATATCTGCGTACATGAAAAAAGTTGGTAAAAGGCATGTAGTGTGTATCACACTGTTTACCACTCGGCAGCTGTTAGCTGTAGATTCAGGTGCTTGCTTCCCTCTGCTGCTGCAGCTCAGTTGATTCTGGGGCAGGACGTCAGTCTTTTCACTCCCAAGGGGATTTCCCTTCATGCAGCCAGGTTCAGCAGCTGGTACTGGGGCTCGGTGAAATCGCTCCTGCTTCCTGGCCGATATGAAGCTGCTCCTGTACCTCGGCAGGTGTATCCTCTGCACAGAGGTTAAAACGCAGCTTGCTGGGGTGCCCTCAGCGTGCCACGATGCCGCTCCGTCGCGGGACGCTGTGTAATGACGTCACTGTCTACACAGCAGTGGTGGATTCAATAGGGAAGTTTGAACAGTCTTACAAAGTCTCTCACAAGTGTCCAAAACAGCACACAGGATGAAATAAAAACAGGACAGGCCAATACATAGACAATGGCCAATGTAAGCAGATATAAGGCAATAGAATGTTACATCCAACTAGTAGAAGTAGTTAATTCTACGAAACTAATTCTAATGTCATCTATCTTCTTATCTGCAAATGTGGGAAAAGGTATGTGGGCAAAACCACAAAGCAATTGCGTAGACGCATACTCGAACATATTAATTCCATTAAACACGCTGCAGAAACACCAGTAGCGAGACATTTAAATAGCTTCCGCTTCCCCTCCCATGCAAAATTGTCCCTGACGAAGCTCCATAGTAGGAGGGAAACGCGCGTTGGACGCGTTATCATGTCTGGCAGGGCTGACTCTACTGATACTACTATTACTATTTATTGGTATATTATAGCCGTATCCCTGCTGCAGCTTTTGGCTGTTTTATCACAGTGCCACTGAGTGCTAGGTACTTTGACTCACCTTGCCTGGTTGCACTTTGTTTGGCCCAACTAGTTTCAGTCACTACTATATACTGGAACTTATATATACGTGAGGCCAACTCTGTTGCATGTGTATATAGTGTTTAATTTATTTTTAAGGTTTATTACATTTAGCGTTACGGTAATATATGTTTTAAGTACACTTATTAAAAGTTATATTTTAAATTCACATAGTGTGCACATAAGTGAATTTTCTTTTTGGAGCACATACATTTGTGCACTCCTTTTGCTTTCCTGATTCACTTCAATTCACAGTCGCACCTATTGTCCTTGATAATTATCGCTTATATTTATTAATCATTTACATTACAATTAGTATGATTTAGTCGATCACTCCCTACCCCTTCCCCTCTTGTTTGTCATTGATGATATACATCATGCTGCTACAGTACTTTAAACATGAGCATACATTAACCTCTGTCTTTTATGCCTCCTAGGGGCTTATTCAATACACTCAGAATCAATCGATCTCACTGCGTTCAGATGGAATCTCCTGCTCAGGTCAATAGTAGTTTTTGTACGATCGGCGGCTTCAGAGCTTTTAGGATAAGCCCCTTAGTATCCATACCTTCAGCCCAGGTGCTCAATCAGTCCCTGCTTCAGCACATGTGGCTCAATCAGTCCCTACTTCAGCACAGATGGCTCAATCTGAGTCTCTTATTGAGCCACCTGTGCTGAAACAGGGATAGCCTGAAAACCTGACCTGTTGGGGGGGGACAAGACTTGAGGAGTGGTTGAGCACCCCTGCTCTAAGAGACTCGGTAAACATATTAAGTTGTAAGCTTTCGTAAAATGAGTTAGTATAAAAAAGGCATTTATTTTCCCACAGCTTTTGTTGGGGTCATCTTCATGGACTAGGGGAAATCACTAAGCGGTGAGACATCTCTCAGTCTACATTATTGTTGCCATTGTTCCAACCACAAACCGAGGGCCAATAAACTTAAAAAAATGAGTGCGCTATTTTAGAACACATTTATTCTAGCATTACGGATACAACAAGTGTAACCCTGCCCCCCCCCCCCAGTCTCTACGGGAGTGTAAGGGGTGCATGGGGGCTGGTTACATGCGGTGTGGTGCATACCTGTGAGGAACAGGAGGGCCTGAGCTTCCCGCAATGTTGTGGGGGAGCCAGGACCGGGCTTCTGGGGTGATAGCCCCCATGATATCTTAGTGGTGCAGCGCCTCCATCTTCTATACTCCCAGGGTAATGGGACAGGACCGATATAGAAGAACCCCTCAGGTCCCAGGGTTATACTCTCCAAATCACACACAGTCTTTACGGATGCAGAACAGTCTCTTTATCTGACAGAGCAACGTTATCCCAACGATAAGGCTTCCAGCAGCCACAATACAATCGCCATCGCGAGGTACAACCCGCTCAACTCCCACGACTTCCTCCTCTCCATCCCTCCAAGTCACTCTGCCGACAGGATGGTGTGAGCTATGGCTGCAATACCCCGTGGCCCACCCCCGAGGTTAGCCTCGAGGTGGGTCTTGAAATCTCTCCCCATCACCCCTGGCAGCGGGGTGAGGGCATTGGTCCACCAGTCTATAATTCTATCAGCTCTACTTATAGACGCTGATCGGTTTGGTTCCTCTCGCTCTCAACCGGCATGCTGCGCCTGGGAGCCTGTAGCCTGCTGATACTCCTCGGACCGTTCCGCAGGATTCGTGGCTCACGGCATAATACTCAGCAGCTCTAGACTCTTGATATCACTGCTCACTCGAACTCTTCCTAAGCTACTCTCTCTATCGAAGAACCATCAACAAGAGAGGAACACGGCACACAGCAAGGACGAAGAACAACTCCTCACTCACCGGCGTGGGCTGCTAAATATAGAGCTAGCCCCTCCCCTCCTGGTGTCAGCAGAACCTCCCCTCTTGCTCACGCCTACAGCAGAGTCCAGGCCGGCATCTACCAGTCAGGTTAGGGCTATGAAGGGGGAAAACCCATAATGAATACTGGCGCCTGATCTTAACAGGACTTACCGCAGTAGAAGGAAGGTAGGTATAGCCTGAGCTGTTTACAGGGGGCTACACAAGGATAGCAAGTAATATACAGGGGAGGCGTTGTTACACTTTGTACTCGTATGTCACCAGAAGATAAAAATTTGTATATCCCACTTTCTTGCAGGTCCTGAATACTGCATTTTTGTTCTCCAAAAAATGTCCAAACAGGAGGAAAGCTTGTAAAGAGCATTAAGGAACAGCTTGCAGTTTCATTCATTCATTCTTGTTAAATAGGAATTTTATACATCATTTTTTACATATGCTAATCATTTTAATCTCAAAAAAGGATTAACAGATTATACATATGTCTGCAACATTCAGCACTGATAATCTCTTATGACAATCTAAATTAGCAATAGAAATACCTATTTGAAGCAAACTACTTGAAAAGGCTCATTAATATTTCCATTGTTGCCAGATAAAAAGTAGTGAAAGAATTAAGAACCAATGGAAAGGGGTCTGTACATTAAAACAAATGAAAAATTTACCTTTGTTCTTAGCTGGGCATAGACAATTCCAGCTCCCCAAAATAAACATATTAATCCCCTCAATTGCTGTAATATTCACATTACTTTAAACTATTTTAAAAACTGGTCTGCAATCCTGTCCTTCATCACATTTAGTACTTCATTGAAGGCCTAGTCAGCATTATGATGAGTCAAATGTGTCATCTAACAACAGTATTATATGATCATTGTTAATATACTGTATAAATTAAAAAAAACTTTCCATAAAACTCTAACGGTGTACAAATAAAATAGCAGAGTTTATCAGCATCTCATTTGTTCTGTATTATGAGTTATTTAGAAAAGTCATATGTCACCTTCAGCCTACTTCTGTGACCACAATTAAATGGCTCATGGGAGAATGTGTTATTCACTACTATGAGGGAACATTCTAGTCATCATTTACTATTATTGAGAACTGGTGCTAGGTTCTTGAATGAATGATTTAAGAGTAAAGAGTTTAAGCAGATTTTTTTTGTGTTACGTGTATATTGTTTAAGTAGTCCACCCTATGGTGTGTGGTCGTCTTCACAGCCCCTTTTAGTGACTAATGAGTAGATAATGTTCTAATTATTTCCTTTTCCCTTTCCTCCTGCTTTTCCATATGTAATGCTATTACTTTTATTTCTCTTCTCTTTTTAATGCCGTCATCCTGCAATTCTAGAATGCTAATTTTCTAGGCATATCATAGTGGGCTCCAATGTTGCAAGGTGGGAAAGATGCTTGTATAGTATGGTCACATACTACGGTGGTCTGTCCATTAACACACCAACAGGGATGTTCCTGTGAAATTGTGGGGTTTAAAACAGAGAAGACCAGGCGCTTACCTTATGTTTGTGAATCAGAGATGAAGATGCAAATAAAAATAGTAATTCAAACCAACAAATGCAGTCTCTCTAAATGATAAGAGATAAACTTTAGATCCCCTCTGCTTCGACCCCAGAAAGGGAACATCCAAGGCCCTTAATAGAACATAGACAGGAAAAATAGGGGGAGCAAGGGGTTAAAACATTCCAACTGTAGAAATAATTGTGGAGAACTCAAACAGGAGGCGAAAACCTCTTATGGGAGGCAAGGGCAAGGTAGGATAATATTCATATACTCACACGGCCCTGTGTAAGTACAGATATATAATGGTATCTTGTGGGGTAGATCCTATCCCATCCAGGATAATGGTCAGATTAGGGACATAGGTAGAATGAAATAGTGTGGTATAATAACAATAGTATAATACTTACACGGCCCAGTGTAAGTAAGGGTATTAAAAAGGTTTCTGTGGGGTATATTTTAACCCATCCAGGACGGTAGCCGAAATCGGGTCCACATGTATTTGCTTACGAGCAAAGTTTCAATGGGGGCTCCCCTCCTTGGTGCTCGCGGTCAAAGCAGTTTTCCTCCCCAGTCCTCACTTACCTTAAACTGTGACTGGGGAGGAATAATTTGACCGCGAGCACCAAGGAGGGGAGCCCCCATTGAAACTTTGCGCGTAAGCAAATACCTGTGCCCGATTTCAGCTACCGTCCTGGATGGGTTAAAATATACCCCACAGAAACCTTTTAATCCCTTACTTACACTGGGCCGTGTAAGTATTATACTATTGTTATTATACCCACTATTCATTCTACCTATGTCCCTAATCTGACCATTATCCTGGATGGGCTAGGATCTACCCCACAAGATACCATTATATATCTGTACTTACACAGGGCCGTGTGAGTATATGAATTTTATCCTACCTTGCCCCTCTCTCCCATAAGAGGTTTTCGCCTCCTGTTTGAGTTCTCCACAATTATTTCTACAGTTGGAATGTTTTAACCCCTTGCTCCCCCTATTTTTCCTGTCTTTAAATTGTGGGGTTTGGCATTAACCTGTAGCCATTTGAACAGTTACATTTGCACCAAAGTCAATATTGTAAAAATAGCAAACGTGTAACTGTTTATAATCTTACTGTAAACATACATAAAATAGGCTTTAGTTTATCTATTTCTTATTTTTCCTAATGAATGCTGGCAGTGTTCAGAAAACGTGTACTGCAGTTCCTAACTGTAGAAAGAGGGAAGAAAATGTGTACTGAAGCCATTTGCAGATCACAACTAGGCTTGTATTGAGAAGAGTGGGGCAGAGATTGTGACATATTGTTCTGCAAGAGAGATAGTAGGAGGAAGAATTGCATTAGATTTGCTTCACATTTACAAAAGAGAGCAAAACTGAAAAGAAGCGTTTGTGTGTTGATCACCATCTTATGCTGCTGAGGGCAGAGAGAATCACTGAAGAGTCACTGTACAAGTGAGCAGGAAGAATTTTAGTCTGAATCTGGCTCAGACAAGCGGGGGATAGAAGTAAAGCAATAAGGGGTAATGAGATTTTAAGTGTTTTTTGAGGTGTTGTATACTGTAGTTAACAATATTCTCTACTAATCTGTCTGCTGATACCATTTTGGGATTTATGTGAGGTCTCATTATCACCGAGTTGAACTTTTAGACTAAAGTAAACATGCATTAACTATAGTATGTTTACCTTTATTTTATAGTACAAACATATATTGTGGCAACATTTATATTGGTTACCTCTTCCCTCAGATGCATCATCACACCCCTCTAATCTATACTGGTACCTTACACATAAACCATTCTCTTTTTCTGATCTCTTCTTCCAGCGGTGTTGCAATGAATGAAGCCAAAAAAGGGTTTTTACTTTAAAACAGTGCATACTGGAATGGGATCTGTGATTGAAGCTTTTCCCTCCCCCCTGTGCAGTATGCATTTTATGACTTGAAGTGTTAAATGGTCCCTGAATGTAAGTGATGTATGTGTGTGTGTGTGTGCATGTACTGTAAATATAATTTTGTAAAGCGCCCACAGAGTATACAGCGCTTTACAAAAGGTGTTTGTGGAGTGGACATGTATATAGTGGTGTGAGTAGGTGTAGAAATGTAAGAGGGTGTTGCATTACTATAAGTGTATGTAGATACTATGTGGTCCATATTAGTCTATAGGGATGGAATTACATAGAGTATTTGTGTGTGTAAGAGACAGCTGTGTGTGCATTCAAATAGCGCAGTATGTCTAGACATGGCCTTTAGCACTCATGGGAAGAGAGTTCACTTGTGTCAGTAATGACTCATGAAACTTCGGTCTCAGTTTAGGCCACCGCTAAGTATCCCGAACAGTTGCATACATTTGTATTCATTCAACCATCTCTCTTTCAGTGTTCTAAGATTACCTTTGAGTATGGCCACCTTCAGATCGTTCATTTTATGGCCAGAGTCAGAGAAATGTTCACCGATAGGACTGTCACTTGTTCCACGTGTGATGCTGTGGCGATACAGATCCATTCTCTTGTTTAGCCCCTGACCAGTCTCACCTATGTAGTAGCAGCTCCCTGGTCATTTCATGCACATGATGAGGTGCACGACATTGCTGGAGGAACAGGTGAACCTTCCTGTGATTTTATACTTGAGATTCATGTGTGGTATGTGTATTGTGTCCGCTGTGTGGAGCATTGCGAAGGTTTTGCATCTTGCGTCCTGGCATGGTCTTGTCCCGCAATCAGTTGTATTGTTGGATACCTTACTTCTCACCATCATTTGCTTGAGATTATGAGGTTGTCTGTATGATAATAAAGGTGTTTCAGGGAAGACCACATTCCAGTATGCACTGTTTTAAAGTAAAAACCTTTTTTTGGCTTCATTCATTGTAACACTGTTGGAGGAAGAGATCAGTGTATCTCGAAAGCTTGCACAAATAAAAGCATTTCGTTAGCCACAGAACATTATCGTCTATTTGTTTTTGATTATATATACAGATGCAGTGGCCGTTATTTGAACACTTCACGCATTGTATACCTCGGAATGTCCATGTCATGGCGTGTGATTTCTTCCAACCGTACCACCTTTAGACGCAGGCGAGTGCAGAAAATGGCATTTTAGTCTTCTGGTTTTTAAACACCTGAAATTGACACAGTAGCACAGTAGCACAGTACTGTACACATTACAATTCATTCATTTCATTGCACACAAAGAAACAGAATCCATGAAATTCAAACAAAGCAACTGCGATAAACACGGGTGCCTGGTGTGATTGGCTGCGTTAATACAGCAGAGCACACGAAAACGGCTCCGTGATTTGTTCAAATAACAGCCGCTGCATCTTTATATATATAACTTTTTATCTATATAGTGGCTCCATTACCATGTATTAATAATGATTGTATATTTATACTGTATAAGGCTGCATACGCTAAATTAAAGAACATTTTAACTATGAAGCATTATATACCTCATATTTATACTGCCATTCAAATTTATCTTCCTATGCAAGCACATCATTAGATCTCATCAACATAAAACAGAGATGACAATTCTTGTCACAGAGGATCAATTTCCTGCATAAATGATTGAAAGTACTGCATTAGATAAGCTGACTTATTTGCTTGGCATCAGTTTTAGGAAACCTGTGCCATGTTAACAGATGGGCATAAGTATATATGACCGACCTGGCATTTATTTGCACCGTTTGTAGGTGTTAAGGCCAAATTCTGAATCAGAAATCTTAAAATGACAGCCTGGCGAAGTCTGTGCAGTCTGTGTCAGGAAGCCGTTTAGAGGTTAATATAATTAATATGGAATATGAATGAAAATAACTATTAATATATACACCATTAAATCCATGTCTGGTTATATTCACAGTGTTTTTGTAATATTAAATTATTTTGTCTGGTATGTAGATGTGTTAACTAGTAGGGCCTACACTACATATCCAGTATCTTCACCATTTCCTCTGACAAGACATTGGGCATATCACATATAAGGACACACACAATTATTAGGATATCCTTGTACGGAGAAGGCCATAGGGCCAAGGTTGGACCAGCACTTAATAGATGAAGTAGCTTTTCTAGTTCTCCTCTGAAATAAAAACTTTTTACAGAAAACAACAACACAGAACATTTTAAGACGGTTTAATAATAATGGTTACATTGTGGGACAAAGCTACCCACAGGGTACCCTCTAAGCATGGGCGTCCGCAGAAATGTTTTCAGGGGGGGGCATAATTTTAACTAGACAGAGAGAGTGGGTGTGGGGGGTGTGTGGGTGACGGGGTGGGTGACTGACACTTGACTGACTGACTCGTGTGTGACTGACACTTGGGTGACTGACTGACACTTGGGTGGGTGACTGACACTTGGGTGGGTGACTGACTGACTGTGGGTTGGTGTCTGTATTCATTCACAGACAGACACAAACACACACACACCCTCCCTCTCAGACTCTCCCTCTCAGACTCTCCCTCTCAGACTCTCCCTCTCAGACTCTCTCTCTCAGACTCTCCCTCTCAGACCTCCCTCTCAGACTCTCCCTCTCAGACTCTCCCCCCCTCATACCCTCTCTCCCTCCTCTCAGGACTCTCCCTTCCAGACCTCCCCCACCCCTCAGAGACAGCTCTCCCACTCATCCAGACCTCTCCAACTCTCCCTCTCAGACTTCTCCCTCTCAGGACTCTCCAAGAGCTGTCCCCCCCCCTAGACACTCTCTCCCCCTCAGACTCTCTCAGCCTCTCTCCCCTTCAGACTCTCTCCGACTCTCTCCCCGCTCAGACCTCTCCGCTTATCCCCCCCTCAACTCTCTCTCCCCTCATACTCCTCCCCTCTGATCTCTCTTCTCAGACTCCACCCTGCCCACTCAGACTCCCTCCCCTTCAAAATCCCTCTCTCACTCTCAGACACACACACACACACACACACACACACACATCACACACACACACACACACACACACACACACACACACCACACCTTATCTGGTTGCCACTCTAATGAGATAGTCCCAAGGTTAGCCCCATCTCTTTCTTCCCCCTCACTCCTCACACTCGCCCCTCGACCCCTCTCTTCCCTCACCGCCCTCATTACACACCCCTGTCTCCTCACTCTCCCCCCTCCATCATTCCCCTCGACTCAACCCACTCCCTGAATCCGCCCCCTCACAACATTCCCTCCCCCCCTGACTCTCTCATCCACACACACACACACAACACACACACACACACACACACAAACACACAAACCCCACCACACACACACACTCACTCCTCTCACTCTCACTTCCTCTCACTCTCCTCTACTCTCACTCTCACATCTACCCACCCATCAACACACACACTCAGGACACTCGCAGACAAGGGGGAACCGGAGCAGGGGCAGGGGAATCAGAACGGGGGGGGACCGGAAAAGAACAGGGGGGGGATACTGAAGGGGCTGGTGTGGGGGGAATGAGCAGAGGGGAACTTGGTAATGGGAGGGGGTGAGATCTGTAATGGGTAAGTGGGGGACCGGAAGGCGGGTGGGAATCAGAACGGGTGGTGACCAGAGCAGGGGAAAAGGAGTTTTGGAACGGGGGATCGGGAAGGGCGGAGCAGGGGGTGGGGACTCAGAGCAGGAGGACAAGGGGGAAGCGAGAGTGGCATGGAGCAGTAGTCACCTGACTTGCTCCATGCAGGAAAGGGCGGGCCTCGCTATGCAAGCTCAGATAGAGCTTGCGAGGGCAAAAAAAAATAAAATCCTGGCAGCGTGCCAACACGTGCCAGCCAATCAGGAGACAAGGGAGGTTTTTTTTTTGTTGTTGCAGAGACGCGCGTGCTTCCTTGCACATCGTGAGCGCGCTAAATCCTGTCACGCCAGTGCCCTCTGTCCCCCGCTGTTGGCGGCCGTGGATCCAGGGGGGGCAAGCTCCCCCCCTTGCCCCCTCCTGCGGACGCCCATGCCTCTAAGTCACCTTTTTAGTGTTGGCTGATCCTATTGTGCATTAAACATTGAGAGTAAACATGAAACATGTTCAATGTGCTTTTATTAACACAGAAAATAAGGCTCCTGCCCTGAAAAGACAATACAAATGTATACAAATAAAAACCTTGGAACACTTGCTAAACTACTTTCACTTGTTAAGCTGTCACTTTCCAAGGCCTTTCCAAACTCGCCAATTCTGACTAAACCAAGCCCTGGTAAACAGCCCCCACAATTTCACAAATCAGAACTTTACTGCAGGAATCAATCATCAGGCTTGTATTTTCAAGGAGAGTTGTCCCTCTCCACCCACGAAGCACAACTTCCTCCAGGCATCCTATTTGATGCACTGTTCTGTGCTCCCTTTTGAAGCTACTATCCATCCCAGTTACAAGTAATTCCTTGTTTGTGTCCTTGCTTTATTTAAAACCTGGCATGGGCTTTCTTGTTAATTGTTTCTTGAGATTGTAAGTTATGGACCATCCTTCGCTCTGGACACTCCACCCCATAGACCAATTTATAATAACATCCACTATTTGCTGCAACTTTATCACATTTTTCTCCATGGGCTAACATTCTCCATTGTTTTTTCATATTTTTGTCCCCAACTGATACCATGTCAGCTAAGATTCTGCTCTATATTCTCATCCCAGCTCAACACCTTAGAGTTAAACGACCTCTGCCATAGTTCTTTATTTCTGAACAACGTATAAACAGATCTTTAATTCCACTACTTTTATTGAAGCCACGGATTTTCCTTTTGCTGTTCCATATCACTATTCTCAGCACTAAGGGATTTTAGGGCATGCAAAGCCATAACTATGATCTGGTTAAAATTCTCTTTTTTATATACTATCGTGAGAGAGTGAAGAGTCCGATTCTCTGTTCTCTCAAGAAACCACACCCTATTGTCAGGTTTCCTGAGATGCTTCAAGTGAACTCCTGATTGAGCAGGGTTTAAAAGGCAGGAAGTCACTGCCTGTCAGTTCCTGAACCAGCAACAGAGGAGGATCACAGGAGGACTGCCTGGGACCAGCTGGAATCCAAAGCCATCACCAAGCTCCAAGCCTGCAGGCGTCTTGTTCTCAGGATTAACCTGGGACCTGCAGGCGAGCCAAAACCCTGCACCACAGACAAGACTGCAAAGAAACAGGACAGAAATGGACCAGAGGAACTTCCTGGGAAAGCAGGACTGAAAAATCTGCAACTGAATGTTGCCTGGAGCGACCAGGGAGATTAAGCCAGCCCTTCTAGATAAGAACTTTATACTGTTCCCAGATGTACGTTGTGTTTTTAGACTGGTAACTATCCTAGCTAACCAGTCGGTTAGCTGGCCCTGTCCTGTGTAATAAGTTTCCCTATGGTGGAGTAAGTTTTATTTGTATGCTTTGTTTGGCTTAAAGCTGCAGTTCATGCAATATCCTGCATGTGTGTTTTTTTAATAAATCAGTTTCGTAGTAAGAAAAAATACTTTAATCAGTTTCTGTTTTAAAAAAAACAACTTTGAAAGACCAATTTTCTTGTATTCTATTTTAACAAGCATGCTTGTTCCTATAGCAACGATTTACATTCCCCATATTTAAAGATGTCGCCAAACTTTGCCGATCAATAGACGGAGAACGAATTATTGACCGGCAGCTATGCAGTTTTTTAGGTAAGTAGAGATTGCCCACATGAAACTATTGAAGTTAAAAAATAACTAAAAAAAAAAAAAAACGGGAGCCTGAACAGCAGCTTTAAAGGGATGGTGTACCAAATATTATATGTTTACTTGTGTTATAAATAAACCCCTGAGGGCTTGTTTAACCACAAGTACAGTGTGTGGATGTTTTACTGACCTCGCCTACAGGCCGCACCATCAGCTATGCATATCTGGACCAAAACAAGTCTTAAACACTTTTCAAACTGCAGTTAAAGCTGATACCACTTGACCTTAATGTACAGCAAATTGTTTCAAGGCAATGTTATAAGATTATTTCACAAGGGTACTCTTTCCATGTTCCCTGGGCCTTATGAGCCGGTCAAGCGAAGGTCCTCCCTTCCAGAGATGTAGATTTTTACATTTTTTTAAAAAACTTTTTATAACATACGTAACATCTCTAACTCTGGGATGCTTTTTACCTGGACCTCAATTGTTTTGTCCAGTGTGGTTTTTCAGGTTTCTCTTTAAAATTACACTTCCAATGTTTGGTTTTCTTCTTGGTAAACGTTTTCCCCTGTTTCGACAATCTATTTTTTTAGCTTTTCAAGTTCACACTTTAATATTTATCTTCAGAGTAACTCTACACTAATTTTTCCCCCCAAGGTCTTTAAACAGGGATGCTAGCTCATGTCATGTTTGGTTACCTTTCCGTATCGTTTTGGCCGCAATATCCTTTCATTTTGCCAATTCGTTCAAATAGTTATTTTTCCAGTGACACTGTACATCTTTTCCTCTGGCTGTCAGACACTTTGATCCTTTTGCTCTGTTTAAGAGGTGGCTCCATTCTTCTGGTAATCTTGTTGATAAAGGACATCTGTCTGAAATGCGTAGGAGTGGTGTACCCTCCGGTTTTTATGCTTTTTCCAATCAAATAGTTATTTTGCTAAGACCTGCTCTTCTGTTTGCTGTGTGCTGTACACAAATTGCTTTTGTATATCTCTGGACCTGGACACGGTCGCACGCATAGGAGTGTTCCTGTGGACAACAGTGAGTACACTTATGTTTGCCCATGGGCCATCCCAATGAGGAGGGGAATGGTACAATATTGCCTGCCCCCAACCTTCAGGGAGACATAGAGCCCCCTTGTATGGGTTTAAGACTGTTACTGATACACTGCAAGTCTTTGCTAAGAGTTCCCAGTGGTTGTGCTCCTCTTTATTATTGATGATCACTATGAAGATAGGACCAAACACTTGAGCACCACCCATTCTCTACACACTGTTTAAGAGGTGGCTCCATTCTTCTGGTAATCTGGATCCAGGTTAATTTCAAATTCTTCTGCCAAGACATTTTCAAATTAGGATTGGGTTTTGCTCCTTTTTTTTGCATGACTGCTGAGGTAGACTGCAGAGTAATCATTTTTATCAGACATCTTTACTCCACTTTCTGTCATTTCTCATTAACCATCTGGTTATCTGGTTCCTCTTGCAGTTTAATATTCTCACTTCTGTTTTCTTCTGCATTCTTTTATATGTAACGGTGTTTCTGGCCCGGTCTGACCCACCCAATCTCACATTGGCCCCTGTGGTCTAACCGGACCCCATTACAGTGTGGATATGTCATATGGTGCACCTGCTGGCTACAGGACTCCTGAGTCTCCCGCATGATGGTGTGTGGGGAGGACCCGTCGGACAGGCAGCTGAGGTAGTGTGCTGAGTCTCACCTAGTTACAGTGCAGCGCCTCCACCTCACCAGGGTCCCTGCGTCCGCATGGGGATGATCCTGGTGAGGAACTCCTCCGTGGTGCTCCTCTCGGTACACTCATTCCAGATAGATACACGAGAGGGTTTCTGGCTGAACTCATCTTTATTGACACGGCAGGGGAACTGCCCTCCACAAGGAGTATCTTCAGCCGCTCATCTCGCCAGTGCTCCCTTTAGTTAGGTTTGTCACCCAGATCAGGGATTCACTATTCCCGCAGGAATCACTGTCCTGTGCCAGGTCCCTGGACACAGCCTCCCATGGAGTTACTATAACATAACTGACAGAACTCCTCCTCAGCTCTGACAAGAGCTTTCCAGCAACACTCAGCAACCAACTACTTTGCAACTCCACATCAACTTTGCAACAACTGACTTTAGAACACAGTGCTGTGCCTTATGTAAGCTTCTGAGGCTGACACATCTCTGACATCACTAACCATGGAGTCAGAGCATGTGACCAGTCCCAGCCATACACAGAGCACCCCACCAGGGTGTGAGGGGAAACCTCCATAATTACTGCTGGCATGCCCACACTTACCAGGCCTTACTGCCAACAGGAGAGATGACTGTAGGCATTTTACATGACCGCTACACTACTTTTTGTAGTGGCGCCGTCTGGATATCAGTCCCTGGGCCCAGTGGGTGCATCCCCACAGGCCATAATTGAAAGTCACTCCCCCTGGTAGAAATCAGGGGAGGGTCCCATAAACTCAGCGGTTGACTCAGCACAGGGGCTGAATTAGTCACTGTCCATCCCGGCGCAGCCATAGCTTTCGCGCCATGCCCCCCATCAGGGCGGGGCTCTGCTGTTCGCGCCATTCCCGGCCAGCTCTGTGCAAGTCCTGCAGCAGCCATTTTTTCTGCGCCTGGCCCATGCGGTTTCCCTAGCAAGCGGGAACCGCCATTTTGGTTGGTTTTGGCGCCCAAAAAGTCCATTCGTTCGCTCTCCTCACGGGGTTCTCCCCCAATTATAACAATTTCCTCACACTCTTCAAAGGTGGCCCCTCGCTGTCCCAGGCAGGATAAAAACGGGGCAGCCACGGCCTTTGCTCCGCTCCAGAGCAAACTCGTTAAGGACAATTCAGCGACAGTCTGCTCTTCAGTGGGTTGCACGCCACAGGTGCCCTCCCCATCAGCCTCTGTCCGCCATTTTACGTTCTCCGCGCCACGCGGATCCTCCACTCTCTCATAACAGTTGTCGTACATGAGGCTCCACTCTGCGGGGCAGCCACCACACCGGTACAATAAAGATTAGCTCAGATGCACCACCACATGTGTACCTTATCTAGGTGTGACCCAGTGTTGCACTACCTCAGGCTAGGCTCACTCTCTCAGTGTCTGCTGTGGCTCCTTCCTCCCAGTCTGTGCTCCCTACGGTGAGTGTCTGGAATGGCTAGGTACTCTGGCTGGCTCTGCCATGCAGTACTTGGGGCGTCTACCTGTCTTGGTCAGCCTAGCGCAGACCCTCTCCAGGACTCCTGACCAAGTTAACAGGCTGTCCCTTCTGGCATCCTACCAACTAGCACTGCCTCAAGGTGACTCGGTCAGCTATAGCCCGCTCCAGACCCCTCACTCCCTTCAGGCCCCTAGGTCGTCCCTGCGAACTGACAATATCCCGTCAGCCCCCTGACCACCCCTAGGTCCGTCCCTACGCAGCACAAAGTGGCAGCAGACACTCTCCCTGTTTCCAAGTGACCTAGCTAAAAGCCTGTCCTGTTGACGGATCTGATCTCAGCAGCTCGCCTCCAAATGTAACGGTGTTTCTGGCCCGGTCTGACCCACCCAATCTCACATTGAGTATATATACATAATCATATACATATTTACATATATATAGTATATATATAAATATATATATATCTAGTATATATATATATATATATTCGCTATATATATATATATAGTACTATATATTTAATCTAGTACTATATATAAATAAATTAATATATATATTTATATTTATATAAAAATTTATAATATATAACTACAGTGGTCAACAAACCTATACATTTGCAGGCCCGGGCGCGAGTGGATTTAAACATCGTGGCGAGCTCCTATGGCCCAAGCAGCCACGTGTGTACTAGGTGGCGAGTAGATTTTTTTGTTCGGCGAGTAGAAGTTTTTGGTGCTTTTGTACGACCACTGTGTGATATATAATATACTATTATATATATATATATATATATATATAATAATAATATATATATATATAGGTTTTAAGTTATTGTGGGTGAAAAAGGCAATAAAAACCTCCACCATTAGCATATAGCCAATAACGTTATTCCTGTGAGCACATTCCTGTTTAGAAGGTCTACAACCGCACTTTCAACATTATCACCTACATACAGTGCTTCCCCGCAGCAGGGATTAGGGAATGACATGCAAATGAGCACACAATGTGTACCTTTTGCCTGGATATCCATCACATGGAGCCCTATAAGCAAATGCATCGCTGTTACAGCGTTTAAAGCCACAAGCAGCGGGACTATAAAAGCAAGTCAAACCACTCACAGACATGTTTCAACTTTAATGGGTCCCATCAGTGTGAGGTTGGTATATACTTGCTTTGCAATATTTGGTATATAAACAGAGACCCAGAAAGAACAGAGCAAGAACGCTGGAGAGAAGAGAGTGGTGATCGACCAAGAACTAGCTTTTGGGAGAAAGAACTAGAGGGTGAGCCACATAAGGGGTAAGGACACAAAGAAGTCCTGATGGTTTTTTCTGTTTCCTTGTGAGGCAGCTAAACAAAGAGACCAGAAAGCTGTGAGACCCCTACACCGCCCCACAGAAGGCAAGTGAGAGCAAAAATTCAGGATAAAGCATGCAGGGGCTGGTTATGCAACAAGCAGATAGTGGATATGAGATCCCGTCGCGCTGAGAGGAGGTATGACAATTAAAGTTTCACATCCAGGAAGAAGTGTCAATCTAAACTGGCATCAAGAATATAAAGAGAGAAGGAAGAGACCATAACTGCTAAAGAATGTAAAATTTCTCAACGGCGGGAACTCCCGAACTGGAGACTGTGGAAGGAAAGGCCGAGGGATGAAATCCATAATTCGTGAAGAAAGGGGACTGTTGAGTGGACTCATTTCTATGATTATATGTGAAAAATTCTGCCAGGGAGGAGATCAGACCAATTGTCCTGTGAATCCGAGACAAAACCGCGAATGAACTGTTCTGACTGATTGGTCCTTTCCGTTTGACCATTTGTTTGGGTGGTACCAGAGGAGAGAAATGAAGTGAATGCCAAATTTGGCGAGAAGGCCTCTCAAATTGGTAAAGATGCGAGCCTCGGTCCGAGACTATGACTTGTGGGAGTACCAGTGGAGCTGAAAATCTACTGACGAGACCTCTGAGAGATTTTAGAAGGCGATGCGACAAACCTTTTAAGTGGGATGAAAATGCGCCTGTTTATAAAAGTACGATTCACGACCCACCAGTATGGGTTCATCTCTTTAGTACCTTAATAGCCACGGCATTAACTTGGGACTTGTTCGCATGTGAGGTTATTGTGAGTTGTTACAACCACTCCAATAAATGTTTTGATCTGTATGCTGATACAATTGGCACTCACGTTACCTTATACCAGTACACTGGGAGGAAAAACGGGACACTTTTAACGGGCAACACAACGAGGGAACTCTCTGCCAAAACCCTGCTTGTGAGCGGACACCTGATCCTGTCCTGTTGATCGGTGTGGATGGGTGTGAAACCCCAAGATACCAATTGCAGTATCTATAATACCATTGGCATTGTAAGAGTATTATAGACACCAATTTAATATATAATTACCTTATCCCCCCCTCTCCCTCAAAGGTCCTACCTCTTTTGAGCTTTCATACGCATCAGAGTTTGATGCTTGGATTGTGTTAACCCTGCTCCCCTGTCTGCCGTTTCTTTCAGGGGGACTAGTAGGTTGCTTCAACGCAGAGCCAAGAGCAAAAACGAGTGAGAGAAAAATGTCAGCAGCTTGAACAACATCAAAAAACTGCAGCAGTTTGGATAAAAGACCAACAAATCCCAAAGACGGATGAGATAGATATTGAAGGTACAGGACACACACAGGAGCCTTGGAATGAGTTTCAAAATAACTTCTGTTGTATTAATACATCAGAGCAGGTATATAAACAGTGACATTTCTGGACAATCCTGTCCTTTCTTCAGACCATACATTTCCAAGACGGATGAGAAGCGCAAGCGTGCTAAAGGTATGAACGAGAAGCTGCACTACTGCCTTGAAGAACAGATACAAATGTTTGTCTAGCAGGAAAGGCTGAACGCAGCATAAACATCAGTAGCACTTCTGCAAGAAACATAAATGAGTGACATCTAAAGGTTGAGGGGCTAGAGAATGTGAGATTTCAGCAGATAGACAAACTGTGCAAGAGTGTCTCAGAGAAAGAGCTGGTGAAGGACTATTAACTGAGCTAGCAAAATGATAAATAGGACTATGAAAGAGTGGAGCAAAAATGTCAGGTTGGCAGGCATAAAAATACTAAAAGTATATTGACCAGAATTGGTGGAAACTAGTAAAGATTTAATGAATCTAAAGTGCTGCAGGCTGGGCATTTCATAATATTTTAATAGCAAGAGAAGAATTTCTATGCTGAAAAGGCAGACTGGGAGATCAGGCACAGTAATGTAATTGCAGGTCTGCAGCTATAACGCTGCCAAGAAGAACACACGTCTGCTATAATCATATGTAGAGTAATATAAAATGCCTCAGTCATCTTCCTGTTGCAGAGTAAGGCCTGTTAAGTGTGGGCACATGCAGCAGTAATTATGGAGTTCCCCTCACACCCGGGTGGGGTGCTCTGTGTTATGGCTGGACTGGTCAACATGCTCTGATCCATGGTAGTGATGTCAGAGATGTGTCAGCCTCAGGAGAAGCTTACAATAAGGCCAGCACGGTGTTATAACGTCAGTTGTTGCAAAGTTGATGTGGAGTTGAGCCAAAGTAGTTGGTTGCTGAGTGTTGCTGGAAAGCTCTGTCAGAGCTGAGGAGGAGTTCTGTCAGTTATGTTATTAGTCTTAACTCAATGGGAGGCTGTGTCAGGACCTGGCACAGGACAGTGATTCCCTGCGGGAATAGTGGAATCCTGATCTGGGTGACAAACCTAACTAAAAGGGAGCATGGAGAGGAGAGCGGCTGAAGCATACTCTTGTGGAGGGCAGTTCCCCTGCCGTGTCATAAGATGAGTTCAGCCAGAAACCCTCGCGGTGTATCTATCTGGAATGAGGTACCGAGAGGAGCACCACGGAGGAGTCCTACCAGGATAAGCCCCATGCGGACGCAGGGACCCTGGTGAGGTGGAGGCGCTGCACTGACCTAGGTGAGGGAATCAGCACACTACCTCAAGCGCCTGTCCGACGGTTCCTCACCACAACCCATCATTGCCGGAGACTTCAGGGAGTCCTGTAGCCAGCAGGAGCACAAGATGACAATCAACACTTGTAATGGGGTCGGTAGACCACAGGGGCCAATGTGAGATTGGGTGGGTCAGACCGGGCCAAGAAACACCGTTACATTTGAGGCAGCTGCTGAGATCAGATCCGTCAACAGGACAGGCTTTTAGCTAGTCACTTGGAAACAGGGAGAAGTGCTGCTGCCACTTTGTGCGCGTGGAAGGACCTAGGGGTGGTGCAGGGGGCTGACGGGATATTGTCCGTTCGCAGGGACAACTAGGGCCTGAAAGGAGTGAGGGGTATGGAGCGGGATTATAGCTGACCGCGTCAACTTGAGGACAGTGCTTAGTTGGTAGGAGGATGCCAGAAGGGACAGCCTGTTAACTGGCAGGAAGTCATTGGAGAGGGTCTGCGCTAGGGTATGTCGGTTTTGCAGCATATTTAAATATAGGTTAACAGGAACGACTTGAGAAATGTATAATACCATATATTGTCTATATTGGAAAAGCAAAATATGTTCTACAAAGCATGCATGGCACATTACTAAAAAGTTGCAGAAGGATAATTTTATACAAATAATGTAAAAGTGTGTTTTGTCAATTTGTTTTTAAAAAGAGCACTTCAGATAGCTTGTTTCGCCGCCTGCTCACGCATGCGCCTGTCAGCACGTCCTGAACAGCAATACTGGCTCCCTACCTGTACCGAAGCTGTGTGCAAGCGGGGAGACTATAGAGCCTGTTACAAATGCGTTATTTACATCAGTTATGCACGTATATGACGATTGCAGTACAGTACATGCATCAATAAGGGAAAAAAGGTAGTGCTTCACTTTAAGTACATTTTCACTTTACATACATGTTCCGGTCCCATTGCGTATGTTAATGCGGGGTATGCCTGTACATACTTCGAAATAATGAAATCAGCGGCATTGGTATATTAATTCCATTTTGTCTAATCAAATGTCCACTTAAACTTTTTTTTATTCTACTCGAGGAATTGCTTTTAGATTTCACAGATTTACATAATTTCATTCCAACTGCAGTTAAATCCGCATTGTACACAGGAATTTTAGGATTCAGATACATCGACCTAGATTCACTAAAAGTCTTCCAATCTGCAATAATCTTTGGCATTATGAAAAAATATCAGCACGCAGTATTTTTGCTGAATTAACATCCAATTCACTGAGAAATACAGATGTAGCAGGTGTTACTGCTCCCACTGGCATGTTGTAGAGTGTCACCAATGGGAGCAGACACCATTGTAAAGGCATCAACTGCATGCAAAACAAGGGGTGTGGCAACTGCCCTATTGCTTCCACTGGAATGTGCCAGCTGTATGTACACACACAATTATCCTGTGTTACTGACCTAAATTGAATGCAGGTGTTTGGCAATGTTGGAGGATATCCACTGTTGTCACTATCACCATCTCCTTATTTATCTCCAAAAAAAGCAGGTAAAAAAATCTTTGCTGCCATTGGGTTCTGTAATCATAATTTATTACAGTCTGTGTCCGCGCACATCTTGGCTGCCAGCGCACATCTTTTTCGCCACACGCGTCCCCAGTTTGTGCACCGCTGCATTTAATCACAACACCCACACACACATAATCACAACACCCACACACACTCAATCCCACACACACACACACACTCAACCCCCCCCACACACACTCAACCCCACACACACACACTTAACCCCCCCACACACACTCAACCCCCCCCCC
>WSYH01010742.1:0-22445 GCA_036426205.1 Ascaphus truei | reverse complement strand
TGTTTGGCCTGGCCTCTTTCTCCCCCTTTGGCACTTTAAGGGTTAACTAAAATGGTACATCACATTTTATTTGTCTATTTGATTAACTAATATTGTTTTGTTCTTTTTTTTGTTCCTTTCTCTAACCATCTTTTCATTTTTTAGGTTTAAGATTATCTAAAGATATACAGTTAGGATTTTAAAGTTATATAATATATATTATATGAGTTTTTTTGGAGGGTTAGATTATGAAAGCCACCCTCTAGTAAAATTCAGTTGATGTTTAATTAACATAGTTATTTCCACCAATAAGGGTACCTATTTAATTTCAAAACACTTGTTAACGCCCAGGATTTAATGTCTTTTGGTTTAAATAGCACACATTTCACATTCAATCAATTCCTGATGAAGTATCCGTTGATACGAAATGTGTTGGAAATAGATTGTGTGCTGTTTCTTTTACTATAATCTATATTTAGCTTTTTATTGCCCTTCTGGCTATTTTTTTATTGTAATTTACTAAATCCTTAAGACGAGGTTGATTTGTGCACAGCTGTGGTACAGTTCAGGTGACCCAGCCCTATTTCATGTCCATACGATGTCACATGGAGTCTAATGCTGAGAAGAGGAGCAGGAGCATTCCCTTGATTCTCATCAATGGGCAGCGGACATCTTTTTGCCATGGCGATTCGGATGGAGGAGTTATCTGAAGTTGGACTTACCATTCCTGCCTGCCCAGAGCGTAGTTGTCTGCACTGTGTGACGGGAGCGGGTGCCTTCCCACCGGCGTGGTTTTCTTTATATTGTACAGTATAGACGGACACTCACTGCTTTGCCTCACCACCTGGCGATTGCTTGGAAACTAATATCAGTTCATGATACATGTGGGAAATTTGGTAACATTGCATCTATCCAAAAGCAACATTGTTATTTCTTGATTCTAACGCAATATTGGTATTTCTCATGTAGCACCGGTTAGAGCTTTTATGTGCTTTTTCAACACACACACACACATATATAATATATCAATATATATATTATCTATATATATTTCTATATATATCTAGTGTGTGTGTGTGTGTGTGTGTGTGTGTTGTGTGTTGTGTTGTTTGTAAAGCACAAAAGCACATAAAAAGCTCCTAACCGGTGCTACATGAGAAATACCAATATTGCGTTAGAATCAAGAAATAACAATGTTGCTTTTGGATAGATGCAATGTTACCAAATTTCCCACATGTATCATGAACTGATATTAGTTTCCAAGCAATCGCCAGGTGGTGAGGCAATATATATATATAGGTAACAGAGCACCTTAACAATTTTGTGTGGTGGATCCCTGGATTAGTGGATCCTTAACCCTAGACCAGTTATCTATTTTTTCTTTTTTGTTCTACACGGAGTGACCTATTGTGGGATGAAGAGTATCCAGATATACTGGATTTTGTCTAACATTTCTGACAGTGTTAGCTACAGTGAGGCTGACGTTGCCAAATCAGATTCACGGAAAACATTTGAGGCAGCACGTGGCTCAGACAACCCTGATGCTTAATGACCTCATTAATTGAAAAACACAAGCGTAAAATAAACTCACATTTGACTTACAATCACTATAGGGAGAAGGGACATACCACCGTTCAGACATAAAGTTACATTGCATGTGTAGCCCGGCCCCCTTGGGCTTTCCAGTACCCCCCCTCACCTTGGCGGTGGTCGCGGGTGCCGCCGGACACAGCGACGGACCCATCAGCTGGCCGCAAGAGTGGGGGCGCGCAGAGAAGCGTGTGGGCGGTTGCTGGGTGCTGGTGCGGTGTCGCGGCGGTGATCGCGTAGCCAGGTACTCCGGGTGGCTCCCGTTGCAGGGCGCCGCCATTTTCTTTTTGCCTTGCACATGCGCAGTAAGGGCAGTAGTTTCGGAGGCCTTTGGCTAGCTCGCACATGCGCAGTTATAGCGTGCGAACTCCCCACCAATCAGGAGAGGCTATGGGCAAGGACGACATGTCCCATGAGCCTCCGGAGCGCCCCACATGATGCCAGGGAGCCAATTGGGCTGAAGTATCTCCCTGCTCTGAGGAGATAGATACATTTTTTCATGCTTTGAGACAGCAGTCAGGACCAGGAAGAGCTAGGGGTAGGAGGTGAGTGCAGGGGTCTGGGACCCACTGCATTAGGCCAGCAGCCCCTAGGCCCCAGTGAAGTCCTGAGTCACATACATAGCTTGTTGTGCTGCAGGAACAGGTCCTAGGTTAGAGACCCTGCCCCATTAGTATATACAGTGACAGTTAGGGACACAGCGGACGCTGCGCTTTCTACCAAAGAGGCTTGGGATCAGGCCTACTCCATACTTCCGGTTGGGAAGGGTTATACTTCATAAGAGAGAGTGTATTGTTTATGATCTACATAGAGTATAAGAGTTATATATGCATGTTCAGTAAAGGTTATTCTGGTTTATTCATACCAAGTGTGTGTCATTGGTTTGAGTCCTGTGAGGGGCCCCTCCCGCCTTGTCAGGATCCCTCCCAGGTGGAGGCGTTGCACCACGAGATATTGTATATATATATATATATATATATATATTATATATATGTAACCCCGGCTCTCCATGCAGAGGCTTAGGCTCCAGAGGGCCACACAGGTAAATACAGCATTTGTAACTTCTGTGTTCACAGGAAACACCCGTTACACATAATATATGTTTCCTTAAAATAAAGAAATAATATCAATATCTTCATTGAACCCAGATGGAATCATGGTATTTAATTGAAAAATACAATAACTCTCCAGATTTTAGAGTGTTTTAATTCTGTCACCACCCCTCCTGTCAACATTGAATACCATTATATAAAGAGAAGGGACGGATTTTGTGAATGATGAGATTTAAAATGTCTGGAGACACTATGTTTACCACAACCAATTTTTATATTGCAAACATGTTCCAAAATAAGTCCCCTCATGTGTCTCATTGTTCTCCCTACATAAAGGAGAACACATGGACACTCAAGGATTATACAACATGAGGAGTAGTGCACAAGTTATGCATTGTTTAATACAGCCGCAGCCCCTTTTATTCTCCAACATCTCCGAATTTTTTCGGGGATTTTTTCCGAATGCCACGCACTTCACCGCACTTCACCGCACTTCACCACCTTCATGCCGCATTCTGACCACATTCATACCGCATTCATGTTGCATTCACACCCGCGGTTGATGCGCGGTTGATGTGTTTATTGATAATAGTTCGAATTTAATTGGTTGCAATTCTTCACGTATCCGCTAGATGGCAGATATTCATGAATTGTAATGCACATGCGCTTAAGTAATGTGTTGACTTGCAGGTGTTTAAAAGAATACCAAAGTGGTCCATTGTAAATTGGCCTTGGGACTGAAGAAGTTACAATAATGTATCAATTTAGGCTTTTCATATTAAAACTAAATGTGCAGTGTCTGGTGTTCTACAGTATTGTCCTGAGAGTTCCGAGATGAGTGCACAACTGCAGTCCGTGTTCCAAAAACCTGACAGAATGTACGCTTATTTAATATGGGCCACGATTAATGCAACAGATGATAAGATGGCAACAGTTGTTCAAATTTATCAGTATTTTATCGAAAACTATGACTTTTACAAATTTTCACCAGATGCTCATGTATGGAAGCGTGCAATAAGGAAAAAGTTATGTATCGATCCATGTTTTTTTCGTATTGATCTCGATGTTATTGGAGGGTATTGGTGTGTATCACCGGGTTTTTCCCGTATCTATGATCATGTAGATATCAAAAGGCGAAAGGTCATGTTAAAACCAACTAAGAAACGTCAGTCGCAGGCAAGCAATGCGCCAGCACCGGCTTCCAATAACGGTCCGACCGTCAGTGAAAACCTGGTGACCTGGTGACCGACAACCCTTGCTGTCTGTTCCCACCCGGATACCTGCAGCCTGAGCCGGATTTCGCGTACAGATTCCAGCAAGCTTGCATGTACCTAAGCGAATTCCAGCCTCATCAGCTGACTACAGGTGTAGTAGTCCCGCTGTCACCTGTCAACGACGTGTATAATCAAGAATACGGGACTGGCAGTGGCTTGGCGCCAGCTGATTGGCAAAGTCTATGGTGAGTAATTTTGTCGTATTTTATTCTGTTTCTGAAATATCAATATCAATGCACAGTCAAGCGATTCTCCTGTAAGCAATATCATTGGCTGAGCAGCTTCTACAGTAGATACTGAACAATTGGTGGAACGCTAGGCGCATGCGCATTGGAACCTTCTTGAAACACATATGCGTGTCATCACATCAACAGTAGGCGCATGCGCATTTGAACAGGAGACGCCCCCCCAGAAAATTATTGGTGGGACTGACTGTGGGAACTTCTTTAGGGGACTGACTGACCATTACAGTAAAACTTTTACTTTTTTTTTTCCTCAGGAAAGAAAACTTTGTCATCTCATGCGGAAAACGGAAAATGGAGGGATTTTAATGGATAATATCGCTTTGTGTTACAATGCATGCACATTTCTTAATCTGATTTAAAAAAAAAACACGTACCGGAGTCTACAGTTTAGTGGCCGTTGTTATTGATTAGCTTCATAGAAAACCTGAAACAGTATGCTGTTGTTTTCAGACCGTATACAATACTTTTTTATATATACTGTATAATAAACCCGAAAAATAAAAAGTATGCATTTATTCTACATGTATTCCAGGACATATGTGTATTCTATACCCGTACAGCATGTATTGTTTTAATACTCTTGTGATGTACTGTACAGTGCTGAGCATGCCTAAGTATAATGTACAGTATGCCTGGACAGTACTGTACAGTATGTTCTAGAAACACTGTATTTTGTTACAGTATAAAAGGAGACAATTGAACAATTTAATACAAATCAACATTTTCTTTTATTGGTGAAGTAAGTACAAAAACATTTATTTACAAAAACAATTTAAAAACATTTTAAGTATACAGCAATTCAAAACATTAACAGGTGTATGGTTTACTGCTAGTGAAAACATTTATATACAGAAAGTCAAAACATTTACAGTAGGATGGTGTACAGAACAGTCAGTCAGGCCTGCACAACTCCAGTCCTCGAGGGCCACAAACAGGCCCAGTTTTATCCTGAAAACCGGGCCTGTTTGTGGCCCTTAGGGACTGGAATTGTGCAGGTCTTGTGTACAGTAAGTAAAAACATTTCTTTATTAATACAAGTTAAAACACGCAACATCTCGTTTATTAAAGAACAGAAAGTAAAAACATGTACAGCACAACAGTATGGTGTTATTAAAAAAAAGTCTTTATTCATAAAATTTAAAAAACGCAACATCTCCTTTAATAAAGTACAGAAAGTCAAAACATTTACAAAAACATTTACAAAAAATAAACAACAGTTGAAGAGTCACGTAAAATCGATCCCCACCAGATTGTCCTTCCAGGGCCGATGCCTTGTATCGCGCAAAATGCCATTAATGGAGTCTAGAACGATTTTCATTAAAGGATCTGAAATTGAAAAATAGCGCCGAAATTCCTCAACAATTGTCCTTCTTAAATTTTCAGGAAGCGCCCTTTTTTTGCGATTTCCTTCGTAGTTTACATTGTTGGCCCACCCGCAGTACACCAAGTAGGACACGTGGTGCTTAAAAATGAACATGGCATACTTCTGGGTTAAACCAGCACTCATCACCCTATACTTCTCCCTGAGTGCCGGTGGCAGCCCCCTCAGGATGATGTCGGGCACCGTATCGATGCAAGCGTATGTAGGTTTGGTTCTGGGATTGGGTGTTCTTCTGGGAGCAGGTGTGCTTGTGGCGGCGGGCGAGGGTAGGTTCTCTGGGAGGAAGCTTTCCTCCTTTCTTGGTCGCCGTGTTGTCTCCTGGCGTGGTCTTGACGGGGTTGTCATGTTATCCTCCTCGTCAACGGCATACATGTACACAAATTCTTCTGGTGGAGGGGGTGCGCTTGGTGTTGGAAGGCGGTCGAAGGTCCCATTCATCACATCCATGCCACCCTCCTGCTCCGGCGTCAGGGATACAGGGGCATGAACACCGAGCAAATTATGTATCCCCGCTATGTCAGTCTCTATCTTCTCCATCCGTCGATCCATCTTCTGCATCCGTTGATCCATATTTAACATGGTCTCTAAAAGCAGATCTATCTTTACCAGCATAGCAGAGTTCCTGGGGATATCCACACTTAACCCATTCAGCATGCGGTCTAACGAACTGGTTCTTGTGCATGGCGTGCTGTGGACATCTGGGTGGATGTGTGCTATGGAGGATGAGATGGGGGTTCCCTGGAGAGAAGCGGCAGCGTGGTCGAAGAAGGATGGAGGAGGTGACCTGTGGATTTCCGGGAGAGAAGCATCAGCATCGTCGAAGAGGGATGGAGAAAGCGACCTGTGGATTTCCGGGTGAGAAGCGGCAGATTCGTCTAAGCGTAATGGAGAAAGTGACAAGTGGATTTCAGGGACACCAGCGGCAGCATCGTCGAAGAGCATTGGAGATGATGGGCTATGGGTTTCCGGGAGAGCGGCGGCAGCGTCGTGGATGAGTAGTGGAGAAGATGGGCTGTAGATTTCCGGGAGAGCGGCGGCAGAGTCGTCGAAGCGTAATCGAGGAAGTGGCCTGCGGGTTCGATGGGTTGGCTGCCATTTGTTTTGCGTTGAGTGTACATCACCGAATTTCTTCTTAACATAATAAGGCTTACGTGTATTAAAACCCTTAGCCTTTGGGGTCAGCAGAAGGTTTTCTTTATTAGCCTTAGCCTGTCGCTTTGGCATTGGCTTGGAAACGGCTGTCGCCTTTTGCTTTTTCTGTGTGATAGGCACGGCAGAGACAAGTGGCTTCTTGCGTCCTTAGAATCAGGGTTGATCCATGGAAGCAGATGGCACAAGGCAGTTTCTGGACAAGGGCAAGTTCAGATACAGATCATCGAGTGGGAGGCTATGCAAAGTGTGTAACCTTTTATGCATGGCGACGAGGTACAGGTGTTAAAAGTGGGCGTACTCTAATGTGAGTCATTAACGTATATATACACCATCCATTTTGTGGATTACTGCACATTGAATACACATCGACTAAACATCGAATATACATTCTTGTGTTTGTATTTCTTTCTACTCGCAGCAATGCCTGTTAAAAAGATTTCCAAGGATCTCAGCATGAGAATTAAGGAGATGTACACGAGCGGACAACGAATTGCAGATATCCAACGCTGATTAGCTGCTTCTGGCCTCGTTGTGCCATCAACCACCGTGTGCTATCATGCACACGGAAAAACCAAACAATGCATGAGGACACCAACGGTAACTAATGCGTAAGTATATTTATATAACTATGTAATACAGTATATCTATTGTTGTTTATATTGCTGCATATTAATAGAACTATATATTGTGTAGATGTATCTCATTTTATAATTATTTTGGTGTATTTATATAACTACAGTATATAATACAGTATATCTATTATTGTTTATATTGCGGCATATTAATAGAACTATATATTGTGTAGATCTATCTCATTTTATAGTTATTTTGGTATATTTATATAACTACAGTATATAATACAGTATATCTATTATTGTTTATATTGCGGCATATTAATAGAACTATATATTGTGTAGATCTATCTCATTTTATAGTTATTTTGGTGTATTTATATAACTACAGTATATAATACAGTATATCTATTATTGTTTATATTGCTGTGTGACAGAGTAAATAAAAGCCACCTATGTCTAGTCTGCAGTGCAGCAGTGACTAGGTTAACTTCAGCTGGGAACCTCAGGACAATTAGTTGGATCCCAGCTGCCTAATCAAGGGTGTTAAAACCCAGGCTATAGACACATGGGGCTGGCTGTTGAGGAGAGAGGAAGTAAGCTGAAGAGATTATGATAACAAGGTCTGTTAGTAAAGAACATGTGTTTTTGAACTGTCTCTCCTGCATAGAAAAGGGTAGCTGCCTTATTTTACACTGTCTGCTAAAGAGAAACTGTTTGTTTTTGTCTGGAAGAAAAAGCATTTTTCTTTTGTTTGCTGATGAAAAGCTATTTTTGTTTTGTGTGTCTGTATATCTTTTAAGGCTAATAAATCCTTGTCAAGAAACCCACGTGTGTAGTTGATGTACCCTGCAACATACACTGGCGACACACTTATCGAGCTGGCTAGTCCCAGAATTGGGTAACCCGGGTGATTGAGGTTTGTGACTGTTTCTGCCCGAGTGCATTGAGGTATTTTCCAAGCAGGGTTGAAGCATTTTATTCCCGCTGGCTGCAATACTGCACAGTATATATATATATACTGCATTACAATTCATGAATTTATGCCATCTGGTAGACACGCGAAGCATTGCAGCCTATTAAATCCTAATCATTATCATTTAACAGATCAGCCGCCCGTCAGCCAGGCATGAACCCAGGCTGGGAAGGCAAACACAACGGGGCTTGTCAGAGGTGAGGAGCGGCGCATTCCAGGTATCTGCCAGGTACATACTGGGTATTTGCTCGAATAAAGTGTGTCGGTGCAGTATGGTGTTCAGAAGTCCTGGGATTTTCAAAAGGCTCCTGCAGTTAAAGGGCCACACACACACACAAACACAAGAATGGAAGAAATTTTGAAAGAGTTTCTGTGCAAGCAGACCAGACAGCAGGGACAGTTAATGCATGAGCAGGCCCGGCTGCAAGCGGAGAGAGATGAAATTGATGAGCAGATTTTAAATGCACAGGGGGTGATAGTATTCCCCCATTTTGAGCTATCAAATGATATCCTGTATAGGGTGAATAGGCAGACACAAACAGGGGAGGTCACCAGACAGATATTGGTTCCCAAGGCGTTTGTTAAATCTGTGTTCACTCTAGCCCATACTGTCCCTTGGGGTGGTCACCTGGGCAGGGATAAAACATTGGACCGTATTTCATCCCGATTCTATTGGCCAGGGACGCATAGTGATATTGCTAAGCTATGTGCGGCATGTCCAGAGTGCCAGCTAACTAGTCCAAAAGGACAAAAACCAGCCCCTTTGGTTCCTCTACCCTTGGTGTCAGTTCCCTTTGAGAGGATTGGGGTAGACTTGGTAGGACCTCTAGAACCTTCTGCGAAAGGACACAGGTTTATCCTTGTAATAGTTGATTATGCAACAAGATATCCTGAGGCGTTCCCCCTGAGAACAGCAACGGCGAAGCAAGTAGCTAACAAGTTGTTGGAACTGTTCTCACGGGTTGGACTTCCCCAGTTTATGTTGACAGACCAAGGTACAAATGTCATGGCTAAACTGATGCAGGATGTCTTAAAGTTACTAGAGGTCAAGTCTGTTTGGACATCGGTCTACCATCCACAGACTGACGGATTGGTGGAACGATTTAAGCAAACTCTAAAAGGGATGCTGAGGAAATTTGTAGATTCAGAGAAGAGAGCCTGGGATGAACTTCTCCCTTTCTGCTGTTTGCAGTGTGGGAAGTTCCCCAGGCCTCCACGGGATTCGCTCCATTTGAATTGCTCTATGGCCGCCAACCCCGGGGTATCCTAGACCTCCTAAAGGAGTCCTGGGAGGAACAGTGGTCCCCTTCGATGAATACCCTGCAATATGTACTAGACCTTAGGAAGTGCCTAGATGTGGTCGGCCATTTTGCAAGGGAGAATCTTAGATCAGCCCAGGACAGTCAGGAGAGACATTACAATCAGAATGCTCGCATGAGAGTGTTTCACCCGGGAGACCAGGTGATGTTATTGTTACCCAGTTGCGAGAGTAAACTCCTGGCCAAATGGCAGGGCCCATTCGAAGTACTCTGCCGTATGGGTGATGTGGATTACGAGATCGCTTAACCAGGGTCCAGGAAGGGTAAACAAATTTACCATGTGAACTTGCTGAAACCCTGGAAGATGCAGCGGTCTCTATTCATCCACCCGGTGGAGGAGGAAACAGGCTTGGGTCCTCAGCCTCCATGGGAGAACATCGTGAGTGACGATAAAATCCCAATGGGTAAACAGTTGTCCTCTGAACAAAAAGGGGACTTGTTATCAATAATTACACAATTCCATGATGTTTTATCTGATTTACCAGGACAAACTAACTTAATTTCCCATGCGATCGAGACAGCACCTGGGGTAAAAGTACGTTCCCGTCCTTATAGGTTGCCTGAAAGTCGTAGGGCTCTGGTAGAGAAGAAGCTACAAGAAATGTTACACTTAGGAGTGATTGAGGAATCATGCAGTGAGTGGTATAGTCCACTAGTTATGGTCCCTAAACCCGATGGGAAGGTACGATTTTGTGTGGACCTCCGAAAGGTCAATGCGGTATCCAAGTTTGACGCATATCCGATGCCAAGGGTGGATGAATTAATTGACGCCCTTGGTAACGCGGAATATATATCCACGCTGGACTTGACAAAAGGATACTGGCAAATACACTTAGAGGAAAAGTCCAAATGCAAAACAGCCTTTGCCGCTCCCATGGGTTGTCCCAGTTTGTGACAATGCCATTTGGACTGCATGGAGCCCCAGCCACATTTCAGAGACTCGTGGATAAGGTACTGAGGCCCCATAGGACTTATGCCGCAGCCTACCTAGATGACATTGTCATTTATAGTAAACACTGGCGGGCCCATCTAAATAGGCTGAAAGTGGTCCTCAAATCTCTAAGAGAGGCAGGGCTCACAGCCAAACCTAAGAAATGTGCCTTGGGTAAGGCGGAAACCAAATACTTAGGGTATGCAGTGGGAGGTGGAAAAGTAAGGCCACTAGCCGACAAGGTAGTTGCCCTGAAAGAAGTTCCGACCCCCCAAACAAAAACGCAGGTACACTCTCTGCTGGGTTTAGCAGGGTACTACCGGCGGTTCATCCCCAACTATTTGGATGTGGCAGCCCCTTTAACGGACCTCACAAAAAAGTGTGCCCCTACACAAGTGGTATGATCAAGGGATAGTCAGATAGCCTTTGAGGACATAAAAAGGTGTCTATCAGAGGGTCCCATCCTTAGAAGCCCGAACTTCAACAGCCCTTTTATAGTGCAAACAGATGCATCAGAGATAGGGCTAGGGGCAGTGTTGTCACAACAGTTTGAGGTAGTTGAACACCCTATCCGTTTCTTGAGTAGGAAATTGTTCCCGAGGGAAAAAAACTACTCAGTGATTGAGAAGGAGTGCCTCGCAGTAAAGTGGGCAATCAAGGCTTTGACGCATTACCTGGCAGGAGTCCATTTTACTTTGGTGACGGACCATGATCCACTGAAGTGGTTAAATAGTATTAAGGATTCCAATGCTAGATTGTCTTGGTGGTATATGGCCCTCCAACCCTTCTCATTTGAGATTCAGCACAGGCCGGGAAAAGAGAACGCAAATGCTGACTTCTTTTCTAGAGAAGGGGGGATGGTCGGGCTTCAGCCGTGCATAGCCCCAGCCACACACGAACAGGGTTGGAATGTGACAGGGTAAATAAAAGCCACCAGCTATATGCCTGGCAGACCTATGTCTAGTCTGCAGTGCAGCAGTGACTAGGTTAACTTCAGCTGGGAACCTCAGGACAATTAGTTGGATCGCAGCTGCCTAATCAAGGTGTGTTAAAACCCCAGGCTGTAGACACATGGGGCTGGCTGTTGAGGAGAGAGGAGTAAGCTACTGAAGAGATTACTGATACAAGGTCTGTTAGCAAAGTACATGGTTTATGAACTGTCTGTCTCCTGCATAGAAAAGGGTAGCTGCCTTATTTTTACACTATCTGCTAAAGAGAAACTGTTTTGTTTTGGCTACTGAAGAAAAAGCCATTTTTCTTTTGTTTGATGATGAAAATCTAGTTTTGTTTTTTGTGCTGTATATCTTTTAAGGCTAAATAAATAAGCCTTGTCAAGAAACCCACGTGTGTAGTTGCATGTACCCTGCAACATGCTGCATATTAATAGAACTATATATTGTGTAGATCTATCTCATTTTATAGTTATTTCGGTATATGTATATAACTACAGTATATAATACAGTATATCTATTATTGTTTATATTGCTGCATATTAATAGAACTATATATTGTGTAGATCTAACTCATTTTATAGTTATTTTGGTATATATTTATATAACTACAGTATTCAATACAGTATATCTATTATTGTTTATATTGCTGCATATTAATAGAGCTATATATTGTGTAGATCTTTCTCATTTTATACTATTTTTACTGTAAATGATGTGCTATACTTGTGGCCTACGGCACTGTAACTTACCGGATTGTTGTTTTTCTGTACACTGAAGGGAGACAACTCTTCTGGTCGACAAAATAAGTGAAGAGAATGATGAGAAGAGTGCCTTAAGGGTCAAATACACTCTGCAGCAAAATCACAATCTCACTGTATCCGAGACCAGCATAAAGAAGATGAATTGCAGAATTGGATGGAAATATGGACGTGTGAGGTTAGTACAGGACAGTACAGGAGGTTAAAGTGTTGTTTAAGAAACTGTACTGTACCTATAAAAAATTTCCTTGTCATTACAGAGTGTACCCTATGATAAGGGATGTTAACAAGATCAAGAAAATGGTCCAGGCCCAGGCATGGATCGAAAGTGGAGAAACATTCCAGGATTGCATCTTCACTGACGAGTCTACTGTTTCGCTGGAGAGATTTGCCACCTTTGCATTCCACAAAAAAGGTCTCATATCTATGAAGCCACGTCCGAAACTCCCAGTGAAGATGCATGTGTGGTGTGCCATCTCTGGATGAAGATTCCCAATGTCTTTCATGTGTCCCTGTTAAAACCATTCATCACCAGTCACTTCTTTCTGGATCAGACTCGTAAACCGGATCCTATTACTGTCCAAAATAACGAGGAATACGAAGTTCACTCTCTTTTGGATTCTCGCCTATCCAAGGGCCAGCTCCAGTTCTTGGTGCAGTGGAAGGGCTTTGGCCCTGAAGAGAGATCCTGGGTACCTTTAAAGGATATTCACGCCCCGACCCTTCTTAAGTCCTTCAAGAAAAAGTTTCCAGAAAAACCTTTCATGGACCGTCCTGAGGCCGTTCCAGAAGGGGGGGTACTGTCAGGAATCGACGTTCTCCGCGCTCCCCACAGAGAGCACTCTCTTCTCACAGGGAGTCCCTGGACACACAACTCAACCCTACCTTACCGGTCTCTGCAGCCCCCCACCTCTGCCGCCATCGCGGGATAACTCCCCTCTGCGATTCCTCTGCTCAGCGCCGGGCGCGCCCACGGCCTCCCGCGCGCACACCTGCACCCTACTCTGGAGCGGTCCACACGCGTACACGCGTTACGGAGCGCACTCACTCTGCACACTCTTCTTCCTTTCCCCCAGACCTCAGGCTCCGCCCCCGCATGCCGCACGGGCATACTCAAGTTACCAACAAGACTCACCTGGCATGTTATGCCTGCACCAATCTGCAGTGTCTCCCTGTAGCTTTTCCTGTCCCACCTCCGTTCCTGATTGGATCCCCCTGCTTTTTCTAGCTACTCTCTGCTCTCAGTCTTTGCTCGACAGTCTCTGTATGGAAGTACTCCTGGATTCTCTTA
Organism: Ascaphus truei; assembly: GCA_036426205.1. NCBI lineage: Eukaryota > Metazoa > Chordata > Amphibia > Anura > Ascaphidae > Ascaphus > Ascaphus truei. Next base: position 8,972 of record WSYH01010742.1, on the reverse strand, counting down.
GTGTTTTCTCAGGTTCTGACACGGCTCGTACGACTACCACCCCAGGCTCTCGATCTCGGCACTCCTTGGACAACGCACACTCTGGTTACCCCTTGAACATGGCTTGGACTACAACCTACCTCCACTCTCCACTCCCTCACCTCGGCAAGGCATTCTTCACTCTATCTCTTCAACTGGTACCGGCAAGTATTGTCTACCTTACTACACCTGGCCTGGCAACACTTTATACCACATTCCGGACATGCTCCCTTTGCTGCGGGTGCGTGTACTACCACTTCCCCCTTCAGCTCAGGGGACGGGTCTGGTCTGCGAGCAGCACAGGTGTAACATTATGTCGAGCCCACAAGACGCAGACCTGACCGAACTAAAACAGTTTCTCTCCAATCTGCTTCAACAAAACCAGGCCATGGCGGATCAAATTGTGGCACTCACACGCCAAGTCACAGTACTCTCAGCCCGAGTACCGACCACGACCTCGCCAGTTGTAGACCCCCACTCCGCAATTGCAGTTAGCAGCTCCGATGTAAAGATTCCACCCCCCAAGACTTATGCAGGTGAACCTCAAGATTGTAGGGGTTTCTTAAACCAGTGTGAGGTGCAGTTTGAAATGGCCCCCCATCTCTACAATACTGATCGCAAGAAGGTAGCCTACATTTATAACCTCCTCACTGGCAGCGCCCTGGCTTGGGCTTCCCCAGTTTGGGAGCGACGTTCTGACCTTACCCAAGATTACCCGGCATTTAAAGCCGATTTTCAACAAGTATTCGATTCTCCCACTCGTCGGGAGATGGCATCTGTTTCTCTCCTCCAGATCACTCAGGGACGGTGAATGGTGACGCAGTATGCTGTGGAATTCCGGACTCTAGCAGCCGAGACTAACTGGGGACAAGAGGCTCTCGACTCCGTATTCTGGCAAGGCCTGGCAGATCCCATCAAGGATGAACTCTCTCGCCAATCCAGGCCGGATCAATTGGAGGTCCTCATTGATTTGGCCATCCGAGTGGATCAACGTATCCAGGTACGCCGCTCAGAGCGTCAACGCACTCGCTTCCATAACTTTCAAGTTCCTTTCTCCAGTAGCACTGGAGCATCCAGCATCACTCCTGCTCTCCCAAGTGCTACCACACCTCTTCATCCTGCACTGGAGTTGCCAGAGCCAATGCAATTGGGGGTACAACGCATCCGCACACCGATAAGGCAGTTCCGCCACACCGGGGTATAGTGTTTCTACTGCGGATCCATGGAGCATCTGGTTTGGGAGTGTCCACTGCATCCGGGAAACGGGAACACCCAGTGAGTACAGAGGGGCTCTCTCTGGGTGTAATGTCTCCACGTCCCCTTCATAAAGGTGAACTCCCTAAGAAACTTACATTTCCAGTTTCCCTTTCAGGCGATAAGTTCCAGACTTCTACCGCCGCTTTCATTGACTCAGAAGCTGGAGGAAACTTTGTGGACATTGAATTCGCCAGGTAAAACCGCATACCGCTCGTGAGGTAGAAAGTTCCCATCGCACTCGTCGGTATCGATGGGCGTCCTCTTACCCCGGCACACATCTCCTTAGAGACGGTCCCCTTGCTTCTGTCCTCACATCTGCACAAGGACATCTTAGTTGTCAATGCCATTCACGCTCCTGGGATACCCATCACCCTTGGTCTTCCTTGGCTGCAGCTTAACAATCCTCTCATTGATTGGATTACCTCTGCTCCCATCTCCTGGAGGCAGAGGTCAGGCGAGACTCTTCAACTGCTGGCCAATACCTCTGTTCCTGAGGTTATTCTACCTTCTGTTTACCACCAATTCCGGGACGTTTTGAATAAGGTACAGTCAGACCTTTTGCCGCCACACAGGACTTACGATTGTCCGATCGATCTGGTTCCAGGTTACTCTCTACCCAAGTCCAACACCTACCCCATTCGTTACTAGAATCTCACGCTATGGATGAATATATCCAGGAGAATCTCAAGAAAGGCTTTATTCGTCACTCCAATTCCCCAGCAGGGGCTGGGGTTTCTTTGTCAAGAAAAAGGACTGGTCGTTGATGCCTTGCATCGATTACAGGGGTTTGAACCACATAACTATTAAAAATCATTACCTCCTTCACCTTATTACCGAACTGTTCGATAAATTACAGGGGGCCAAGATTTTTTCCAAGTTGAATCTACATGGTGCTATAACCTGGTGCGCATCAGGAAGGGGGATGAATGGAAAACGGCCTTCAACACGCGTTGCGGACACTACGAGTATCTTGTAATGCCTTTCGGCTTATGTAATCCTCCCGCTGTCTTCCAGGATTTCATCAACGACGTCTTTCGTAAGGTACTCAATATTTTTGTAATAGTATACTTGGATGATATCCTGATTTTTTCCAAAGATCTCCAGGACCATATACGTCACACCTCCTACGTTCTTTCCCATCTCCGTGAACACCATTTGTACGCCAAGCTGGAGAAATGTACCTTTCATCAGACCTCTACTCCGTTCCTGGGGTACATCATTTCCGATGAAGGTTTTATGATGGATTCCGGTAAACTTCAAGCAGTTACTGAGTGGCCAAACCCAATTCTCTCAAGGCCATACAACGTTTTTTAGGGTTCGCTAATTACTATCGTAAGTTTATATGTAATTTTCTACCATTGTGGCACCTCTCACTGCACTCACCAAAAATGAAGCTGATCCCTCTGCTTGGTCATCCGAGGCCCTCTCCGCTTTTGAGACACTCAAGGAAGCTTTTATATACGCACCTATTCTCCGTCATCCCAACATTGAACTTCCCTTCGTCCTGAATCCGGCGGTCGACAATTCTGATGCGGTGCTTGGTAGCAGTTCTTTCTCAGAGACCCACGCCTCAAGATAAGTTACATCCTGTGCATATTTTTCCAAGAAATTCTCATCAGCCGATAGGAACTATGACGTGGGTAACAGGGACTTCTGGCCATGGAAGATGGCTCTCAAGAGTGTAGACACCGGCTGGAGAGGTCAAAGAGCGTTTACTATTCTCTGACCACACAACCTCTTTACATAGAAAGCGCTCGACGCCTTGGTCCACGACAGGCTCGTTGGGGCTCTTTTTTTTTCTCGATTTGATTTCTTTCACCTTCCTATATCCCGGACAAAGAACGTAAGGCAGATGCACTCTCCCGAATACATTCTTCTAAGAGAGACAGAGGAACTTTTGGAGACCATCCTTCCACAGGAAGGATCCTCGCCACGTCTTCTTTCAAGAATCTTGACAAGATTTTGCACTCCCAGATACGCATTCCCAAGGACTTTGGTCGTCCTGAAACAAACTCTTTGTACATTCCAAATTTGTTCCAGAGGTCATGTGTGGGGTCACTCCTCTAATCTGGAGGTTATCCAGGTTTTAAGAAACTACTGATCTCCTTCGTCGGAATTTCTGGTAGCCAAGGATGTCTCAAGATATTCTGGTTTTACTCGCACCTGTCCCACGTGCACTCAAAGCAAGACTCTTCGTCAACGCTCAGGGTTTTCTGTTACCTCTTCCAGTTCCCGACCGCCCCTGGTCCCACATTTCGATGGACTTCATCGTGGACTTGCCCAAGTCCAGAGGAATGAACACTATCTTGGTGGTCGTGAACAGGTTTCTCAAAGATGTCTCATTTGATTCACTTCAGGGATTACCCACCCTCCCCCGCCTCGCTGTATCTTTACGGAGCAGAGATTTTCCAGATTCATGGGATTCCTTCGTCCATTGTTTCTGACAGGGTTCTCAGTTCGTATCCAATTTGGAGAGCTTTCACAAAGATTGGGCATCTCTTCTTCTTTTTCTTCCGCCTATCATCCTCGTCCAATAACAAACGGAAGAATCAACCAATCCCTGGAGAAGTACCTGAGTGTTTCATATCCCGATTTCCAGGATTATTGGGCTCAACTCCTTTCTTGGGCAGAGTACGCCGTCAATTCTGCCAAAAACAAGGCAAAACAAGGAGTTGCCCCTACTTTATAAATTATGGGTTCCACCTTCCTGTCTTCCATCCCCAACATCCCTTCTGGAGTACCAGCCGTAGATGAACGCATTTCTTCCCTTCAAACCGCATGGTCCAGGATTCAGTCTACCCTTCTCGCCTTCGCCCGCAGATCGAAACTACAGGCCGATCGTCATCGTCGTTCGGCGCCCAGTTACAAGCCAGGGATTTGGTATGTCTCTCCTCTAAGAATATCCACCCCAAAGGTACCAACTTCAAAATTGGCACCTAAGTTCCTGGTCCCTTCCCTATTTTGTGAAAAAATCAATCCTGTGGCATTCCGGCTCCAACACACACAGTACTAAGATTCCAATGTCTTTCATGTGTCCCTGTTAAAACCATTCATCAACACCAGTCCTTCTTTCCGATCAGACTAGTAACAACCGGATCCAAATTACTGTCCAAAAGAAACGAGGATACAAGTTCACTCTCTTTTGGATTCTCGCCTATCCAGGGGCCAGCTCCAGTTCTTGGTGGCAGTGGAAAGGGCTTTGGCCCTGAAGAGAGATCCTGGGTACCTTTAAAGGATATTCCCAGCCCCGACCCTTCTTAAGTAAGTCCTTCAAGAAAAAGTTTCCAGAAAACCTTTCATGACCGTCCTGGAGGCCGCTCTAGAAGGGGGGGTACTGTCAGGAATCGACGTTCTCCTGCTCCCCACACAGAGCACTCTCCTTCTCACAGGGAGTCCCTGGACACACACTCAACCCTACCTTAACGGTCTCCACAGCCCCCCCCCGCCGCCATCCGGATCACTCACCTCGGCAATTCCTCTGCTCGCGCAGCGCCGTGCGCCCATGCCTCCCGCGCGCACACCTGCACCCTACTCTGGACGCGGTCCACACGCGTACACAACGCGTTACGGCTTCGCCATTTCATCCACTCTCACTCTTCTTCCTTTTCCTTCCCCCGGACCTCAGGCTCCCCCCCGCACGGCCGCCGGCATACTCAAGTACCAACAAGACTCACCTGGCTTGTTATGCCTGCACCAATATGTAGTGTCTCCCCTGTAGCTCTTCCTGTCCAGGCCCTGTTCCTATTGGATCCCCCTACTGTTATCTAGCTACTCTCTGCTCTCAGTCTTTGCTCGACATAGTCTCTGTATGGAAGTACTCCTGGGTTCTCCTAGTTGTTTTCTCAGGTTCTGATATGGCTCTAACGACTACCCACCCCAGGCTCTCGATCTCGGCACTCCTTGGACAAAACGCACACTCTGTTACCCCTTGAACACGGCTTGTACTAAAAACCTACCTTCCACCTCCACTCCCTCACCTCGGCAAGGCATTCTTCACTCTATCTCTTCAACTGGTACCGCAAGTATTCTCCCTTACTACACCTGGCCTGGCGACACTTTATTAAACCACACTCGGATGCTCACCTTTGCTGCGGGTGCGTGTATTACCACTTCCCCTTCCCTCATGGGATGGGTCTGGTCTGCAGGCAGCACCGGCGTAAACTATATCTCTTTAGCTAAACTGCTGCGGCCGATTTTATCGAGCATTTTGCCCGTTCTCCGGCCGCACATACCTGCGCGCTGCGAAGATGCCGGGCGCGCCCGAAGCCCTTAGGAGTAGAGGCCCGCCGATCGGGGCTTCCACCTCTCCTCCCGGCCGGCCGGGTCCCCCGGAATTTCCCGCCGTCCTCACACAAATCCGCCTGAAACCCAGTCTCCCTCGCGTACAGGCGGCACAGGCACCCATGACACTACCGCGCCATCGTTTATCGCGGCACGCTGAGGGAGTGCGGCTCGCAAGCCGGACATATCCCGCTTCGGAATGAGCCGTACTCAAAATAAAGTTGCCGCCTGTGTAACAGTGGTTGCGCGCGCTGAGTCTAAAAGCGCTGAGCCGCAAGAACCGGTCTTGTGTCCTGTTTTTTTTTTTTTTTCCCCTCGCATGCCCATAGTCACCAATGACGCGAGCTCACGCTTCAATCGGGTGCGTGCGTGCCATGCGCGTGCGTTGCCCGAGGCTCCCCTAAGGGAGCCCGGGTTGTGCTCTCTGTGGGTTTAGGTGGTTGGTTGGGCTCCGGGGACCCTGTGGACCCCGTGAGAGGGAAGGAGGAGCCCCGATCTGGAGGATTGACCGTACTCCGAGCCTCCGCTCGCGCACGGGATAATCTGCCGCGGCCTCGAGACCGCGTGAGTGTTAGACTTCAGTCGGACCGCGACAGTACTATGTCTTTTTTTTTTTTTTCCCCCTTCCCTCCAATGAACAGATCCTGTAGCCGCCAAGCCGCGGTGGTGTCCTGTTTTTTTTTTTCCCTCGCTGCGTGTCCGCATTCACCGATGCCGTCCCGCTTCCATCGGTGCTTGCGTGCCGATGCCCGCGTGCCCAGCGGCTCCTCCCCGAAGGGAGCCGGGTTGCTCTATTGTGGTTATGGTGTGGGGGCTCCGGGGGACCCGGTGGACCCCGGAGAAGGGAGGAGGATAGCCCGGACTCTCGAGACACGAATTCCTCGAGGCTCCGGCTCGCGCAGCCAGAGTACGTATAATCTGCCGCGGCCGAGACCGGTGCAGTGTTAGACTCAGGTCGGCCCTGACAGTATTGTCTTTTTTTTTTTTTTCCACCCTCACCTCAAATGACAGATCCTGACCCGCAAGCCTCGTGGTGTCCTGATTTTTTTTGTTTCCCCTCGCGATGCCGCACATGTCAACACAGATGCAGCGGTCACGCTTTTCATCGGGTGCGTGCGTGCCATGCGCGCGCATAGCCCAGGGCTCCCCGAAGGGAGCCCGGGGTTGCTTCCTATTGTGGTTATGAGGTGTGGGGGCATCCGGGGACCCCGTTGTACCCGGTGAGGGGAGGAGGATGCCCCTATCGGAGGACTCCATCCTCCGAGGGCCCGGGCGCGCGCACGGGACAATTCTGCCGCGGCCGAGACCGTGGTGATTGTATCCACTCAGTCGCGGCCGCTACAGTAAATTGTCTTTTTTTTTTCTCCCCTCCCTCCAAGTGACAGATCGCCAGACTTCAATCCTATCGAAATGTCTGCATCCGCTGAGGACCAACAAAATCCGACATTACATCTTCGTTGCCCATTGTGATTGCTCGCTGTAAGGGCAAGCCATCAGGCAGTTAGTATGTTATCTAGTCTGTAACGTGAATGTAAAGTACAGTATGATAAGGTAATAGTCACGATTTTGGTTTCCCTGAGGAGCAGCACTAGCCACTGGTTCAAAGTACTTTTAAAAGTATGTCCAGTATAACATCTAGTTCCAGTATAGACTAGTTTGACAGTACTAACTGCATACTGTAGACCAATACGGAGTAGCTATACATATTACAATTCCATACTATGCCCTACTGCTCAATTTTTTTCTTTTCTTAGAGAACGAACACAGCACCAGCCATCTGGTGCAAGATAAAAAAATTAAACGCAGAATTTAGAATACAGTATACGTAGTTCCAGTCCCAGGACAAGTTGACAGTACTATAATAGCACACAAATACACATAATACAGTATCACATAACGCAACTATTTTTAGTTTTCTGTGACTGTCAGACAAGTGGAATGTGACTTGGGGTAGAAGGGTATCGTAGTACAAGTTTTGTGAACTGTTTGTGTAACAGTTAAGTGGTACTAAATCATCAACATGAATGTACACAACAAACAAAAGATGGCTAAGAATAATCTCCCGTATGGTGCTGCTCAATTTATCCTAGGATGATCCAATGAGTGCAATATGAAGCCCAGGAGTCAAGGGTTAAGTCAATCATGCACATGTATAGACATGTGACAAGGGCACTATAGCTTACCAAATAAAGCCCTAAGTTGTAAGAAAAACAGATAGCCACCACCCCTCAAAATAAAACCACAAAAGCCCTTATATAATGGGACTCCTAGTTGTAATCACTATGGAGAGGGATGGTATCTCGTGAACCCAAAAGCTGGAGCCATGCAAAATCCCATAGTCCAGTTACAATATAGTATATCTACTATTTATTTCTGTAATAGCACTGTAGGTCTGCGTCCCCTATCCGCAATCCTTCATTAAGGTCCCTTGGCCCGCCAACCGCCACGGCCCGCACACCTCTCATTGGCCTGAGGCGGAGTGCCTACGGTTCCAAAGGACACACAGGGACCACACAGAGTACAACACAGTGGACCACAGGGTACACACAGGTACAACACACCACACCCCCACAGCATTAGGGGGGGTGTTTACATACATTAGCGGGGCCATCACGTGTTTAGCACCACCCGCGCGCACCTCCTCCTCTCCCCGTGTCTCCCGCCATTTCATCCACCCTCTCCCCCCTCCCCCGCTCGCCCTGCTAAAACAGTCCCAGCGTAACACACACACACACCGATCACCATACAACAACACATCGGCACACACACAATATCTATTACCCACTTCCCCCCACATATTCCGCGCACCGCCCCACCCCCCAGCCTGTTTTCAGTCGGCGCCGATGCTGAGACCCCCCTTCTATATCGCTCTCCACCCCCTCCACCCCCACCCACCAAATACAATACATGGCCCTCCCCCTCCCCCGGCGCTACATACAAACTCACCCCTTCCCGCTGCGGAACAGCCAGTGGCCAGGCAGCCTTCCCTCGCAGCGCGCCGAGTACCCATTGCGGCGCCCGGGACACAGCGTGGGGAGCGGCCACAACACGCTGCCCCATCCCGCCTCAGATCCACGTGGTACCTGCCGGATGGGTTATTGACGGCCTTCACCTCCCGTCCATCCCCCTTCACGCTCCCCTCCACCCCCTCTTTCACTTCCCTCCCCCCCCTTCACCGCCCCTCCACCCCCCCCTTCCACCCCCCCTCCCCTCCATTGTTCATTTTCTCCCGGCGATACCCCCCCCCCCCCCCCGGCGCCTGCTACATGTCATCTTTTTTAGTCGATCTACGGCTCCCTGGACACCGCGGGGGAGCGATCCCGAGCGCCGGTACCAGCTTGGGAGCGCCACAACACGCTGCCTCTTGCCCCCCTCCCCCCCTCAATCCACTTGGGACCTGCCTCCGGACTTTTATT